>OZ035880.1:124224070-124279471 GCA_964034835.1 Muscina levida | reverse complement strand
AAAGAAATAAAACGGAGAATAGTGCTCGCCAACATGTGTTTCTTTGGGCTACGCGAGCACTTTATAAACACCACCCTATCTCGAACCATCAAAGTCCAACTGTATGTTACAAGATACTAATTTTCCCGGCCCTTCTGTATGCCTTCGAATCTTGGGTGCTTACACAGGTGGATGCAGCTAACCTGGCAGTGTTTGAGAGAAAAATACTCCGCAAAATATATGGACCCATTTCCGTAAACGGCCAGTTCAGGATACGGATGAACCATGAGCTGTACGAGTTATACCACAACACTGAGGTGGTTAAGCGAATCAAAGTGCAACTATTACGCTGCCTAGACCATGTCGTGAGGATGGATAAGGGAACTGTAGCGCCTAAGGTAGTCTATCAAGACCTCGTAAAACGGTGTAAAAGTGGGAGACCGCGACTACGTTGGAAGGACCAGGTGGAGGAATCACCGATGCTGCTTGGTAGGACTGACTGGAGATGATGCGCACAAGACCGAAGCGAATGGAAATCTCTTTTCATTTCGGCCTCTGACTAAGACACTAAGTTATAAATATATATGTTGTTAAGCTGTTTTTAATGCATATAATAACCAGTACAGAAATTTCAGTCAGATAAACTGACTGATAAATACCATCACCCACTATAACATATTATTTAAGTCTTGAGTTTTTGAAATTAACCGATTTGTGCATATTATTTAAGTCTTGAGTTATTGAAATTAACCGATTTGTAATTAAAACCAGTCAGAAAGTTTCAGTCGGGCTTTACTAAATACAGAATTTGGGCCCGATTACGTTGGGTGTATTGATATTATTACTATATCCTTTTAGTGGGCGGAAAGGTACATTTGTATGGGAGGTACCAGAAGGGGCGTGTTTAGGCTTCCAGATTTTTTCTCCAAAACTTTTTCCTGCTTGAACTTTAATAAATACATACATACATATTAATGGTCACGATCGCTTTAGGCCTATTGTTCTATTGTCTATTGTTCGATTTCTAAAGAGGCCGGTACCAGATGGGGCGCGGATAGACTTAGAATGGGCGGAATGATGTATTTGTATGGTAGGTACCAGAAGGGGCGGGGCCATGTAGCCCATTTGCAATACCGTAAGTGGTTTTGAGGAAATAATAACTCGTGCAAAATTCCAAAACATTTAGTTACGTCTTTCGAAAGTTATCGTGCGAACCAGCCGGACAGTCAGACAGACGGACATGGCTTAAACGACTTAAAAGGTCATGAATCGAATTTGGTTCAAAGAAACCTAGGGTCTAAAGTGACTGCTTCTATGTGTTACACTTTTGGGTCGTATCAAATGATATATACCTTCATCCCTAAGGGTGATGGTATAATAAAATGTTATCGTGGATGTTATTTCAGATATATTGTTGTTCCAAGAATAGGTTATTTGTATGTGAGGTACCAGAAGGGGTAGGACTATATTACCCATTAACTATCCTATTACTTAATTTTAGAAATAGTTAACACTGACAACTTTTCGTGTGGATTAAATAAGGTTTACTTGAGTTATCCTGCCCACCAGCCAGACAGACGGGCATGGCTTACTCGTCATAAAAAGTCCTGAAACCAATTTTTATATACCTCTTCATCCCGAAGGGATACACTCACCCTTAGGGATTTACACAAGCGTGTAAATTCTTAACGCGAGGAACTATTCCATACCTTATGCATGACTTGTAAAGGGAAATTAAGTAAGTTATGCTGAATTCATCTCGAAATCTTCACATCTTTCAAAAAAAGTCACATTTTCAAAATAAAATTAAGAAAATCAAAAGATACTTTTCTATAATAACCAAGGATAAAGGATATTTTCTAAACTCTGATGTCCTTAGCCGACAAGGACCTCGCCGCTTTGCCGTGGGGAGTTTCGACATTATTGTAACGGTAGCAAAGATGGCAATAGTTGTGTGAAATTTAATCAAAATCGAAAGTATGTTTTTTCGTACGATATGTTTTGAAAATATCCTATAAGCTAACATTTATAGATACCCAATAAAACAAAAAACCAGTACAGAAATTTCAGTCAGTTAAACTGACTGATAAATACCATCACCCAATATAATATATTGTTTAAGTCTTGAGTTATTGAAAATAATCGATTTGTAATTAAAACCAGTTAGAAAGTTTCAGTCAGGCAACCCGACTTACATTTACCCTTACCCTCAGTAAAACAAATAATTTTCTATTTTATTGATATTATTACTCGATTTCGAAATTGGGCGGAGTGGTACATTTATATGGGAGGTACGTGAAGGGGTGTGTTTAGGCTCCAGATTTATTCTCCATAACTTTATCCTGTTATAGCTTTACTAAATACAGAATTTGCGCACGATTGCGTTGGGTGTACTGATATTATTTCTACATCCCAAAAGTGGGCGGAAAGGTACATTTGTATGGGAGGTACCATAAGGGGCGTGTCTAGACTTCCAATTTTTTCTCCAAAACTTTGTCCTGTTATAATATAACAAAATACAGAATTTGGGCACGATCGTGTCGAGTGTATTGATATTTTTACCCTATTTCTAAAGTGGGCGGAGTGGTACATTTGTATGGGAGGTACCAGAAGGGGCGTGTCTAGACTTCCAGATTTTTTCTCCAAAACTTTATCCTGCTTAAACTTTACCAAATACAGAATTTGGGCACGATCGCGTTAGGTCTTTTAATAATATTAATCGATTTCTAAAGTGGGCGGTACCAGATGTGTATGGGAGGTACCAGATGGGGCGTGGATAGACTTCCAGTTTTTTTCTCCAAAACTTTACCCCGTTATTGCTTTACTCAAAATAGAATTTGGGTACGATCACATTTAATTTATTGATATTATTTCTCCATCTCTATAGTGGGCGGAAAGGTAGATTTGTATGGGAGGTACCAGAAGGGGCGTGGCTAGGCTTTCAAAATTTTTTCCAAAACTTTATCCTGTTATAGCTTTACTAAATACAGAATTTGGGGACGATCCCTTAGGGTGTATTGATATTATTACTCGATTTCTAAAGTGGGCGGAATGATGTATTTGTATGGGAGGTACCAGAAGGGGCGGGGCCATGTAGCCCATTTGCAATACCGTAAATAGTTTTGAGAAAATAATAACTCGTGCAAAATTTCAAAACATTTGGTTGCGTCTTTCGAAAGTTATCGTGCGAACCAGCCGGACAGCCACCCGACAGACAGACAGACGGACATGGCTCAAACGACTTAAAAAGTCATGAATCGAATTTGGTTCAAAGAAACCTAGGGTCTAAAGTGACTCCTTCTATGTGTTACACTTTTGGGTCGTATCAAATGATATATACCTTCATCCCTACGGGTGATGGTATAACCAGTAAGAAAGTTTCAGTCGGGCGACCCGACTTACATATACCATCACCCTCAGTAAAATAAAAAAAATTGCTATTATATTGATATTATTACTCGATTTCTAAAGTGGGTGGAGTGGTAAATTTGTATGGGAGGTACTAGAAGGGGCGTGTCTAGACTTCTAGGTTTATCCTTCAAAACTTTATCCTGTTATAGCTTTACTAAATACAGAGTTCGGGCACGATAGCGTTGGATGTATTGATATTATTACTCCATCTCTGAAGTGGGCGGAAAGGTACATTTGTATGGGAGGTCCCATAAGGGGCGCCGCTAGACTTTTAATTTTTTCTCCAAAACTTTATCCTGTTATAACTTAATAAAATACAGAATTGGGGCACGAGAATATTGATATTATTACTCCATCTCTAAAGTGGGCGGCGTGGTACATTTGTATCGGAGGTACCAGAAGGGGCGTGTCTAGACATCCAGATCTTTTCTCCAAAACTGTATCCTGTTATAGCTTTACTAAATACAGAATTTGGGCACGATCGTGTCAATTGTATTGATATTATTATTCTATCTCTAAAGTGGGCGGAAAGGTAAATTTGTATGGGAGGTACCAGAATGGGCGTGTCTAGACTTCCAGATTTTTTCTCCAAAACTTTATCCTGCTTGAACTTTACAAAATACAGAATTTGGTCACGATCGCGGTAATTCTAATAATAATATTAATCGATTTCTAAAGTGGGCGGTACCAGATGGGCCGTTGGTAGACTTAATTTTTTTTCTCAAAAACTGTATCCTGCTATAGCTTTACTAAATTAAGAATTGATTGATATTATTTTATTACTCCATATCTAAAGTGGGCGGAAAGGTGAATTTGTATGGGAGGTACCAGAAGGAGCGTGGATAGACTTCCAATTTTTTTTTCCAAAACTTTATCCTGTAATAGCTTTACTAAGTGCAGAATCCCGTTGGGTGTATTGATATTATAACTCGATTTCTAAAGTGGGCGGAATGAGATGTATTTGTATGGGAGGTACCAGAAGGGGCGGAGCCATGTAGCCCATTTGCAATACCGTAAGTAGTTTTGGGTAAATATTAACTCGTGCAAAATTTCAAGACATTTGTTTGCGTCTTTCGAAAGTTGTCGCGCGAACCAGCCGGACAGCCACCAGACAGACAGACGGACATGGCTCAAGTGACTTAAAAAGTCATGAATCGAATTTGGTTCTAAGAAACCTAGGGTCTGAAGTGACTCCTTCTATGTGTTACACTTTTGGGTCGTATCAAATGATATATACCCTCATCCCTAAGGGTGATGGTATAATTAGTTCCAGATTCCGGGGTAATCCAAAGCAATGGGAAGAGAAACACTCTATTTGTATTTTATGGCCACATTTTGAAAGGGTATGTGACACTTTAAAAATATTGCTGAAAGCTAATTAAGTTTTATTTTGTAACGTGCACAATATATCTTAACAAAATGTCAGTCTTGCATCGGTTGCCATTATTGTATTTTCCCCGAAACTCACACATGACTCCACGTAGAGGTTTTGACAAATGGTTACAAGTTGGCTAAGAGTACACATACCATTTTTTATGATGGAGCACAGGAAACTAGAACAGCGCCACGAAAAGGCATTTTTAGTATTTTGGATTTTAATGGTGTGTCGCTCATTTATTTTATTTTGCACAGTACAACAATTTCTTGTGTCCCTTTGTATTTGGTACACTTTCCTTAAAATTCGTTTTCTCTCCGAAGATGAAAAAAATTTTTGTGTGTATTTTTAATTTTTAACGTAATGGAACCACAACATTTTAGTAAGACGAAAAGGCTTACATACACATAAATTGTCAAGCCATTCATCTTGAAAATAAATGTTGTAATTTGTTGGTTTATACACACCGGAAAGAAAAACCAACTCCATAAAACAGGCGACAAAGTGTTTATTTTTCCTCTCATCAGTAAGGTCCACTTTTTCGTCGTCTAGCTGTTTGCCACGGCTGCCCTGTGCTTTGGGATTTTTCAAAAGACCATTTACCAATGGGTACAAACACTCAGGAATTTGTAGTATGGTGCACGTTTTATCTAAAATGTGTGGTGTGAACCTTTAAATTATTTTTTGTTGGGTTTGCAGTTTACCTCACATACGACTAGCATTTGACAAGACATACAAACATGCACTCTATGTGGAAAGACACATCGTAAGGAAGGAGATGAAGCAAAACGACAAGTTATTGTGTGTTATGTGACATTTGTAACAAGTGCAAAGAGCCAACTTATACCATGCGGGTATATAGGTAGTCTTACCGATTGCGGTAATATATCTCAGGTGTTGTGGACACAAACAAGAGTGTTGATATTAAGTTGATGGTTATTGACCCTTACAATTATCGCTATAAACATGATACTTATAAAAAAAAGTCATAATTAATTAATTACAATGAGTTACAAAACAGGAAGAAGAATGCTTAAATTTTCAACCCAGTGTAAGTTGTAAGTCACGTCTGGAATAACATTCAAGAGTTAATATATTAATTTAATACAACTATCACTTTTAAAATAATAACTGACACTAAAAAACGCGCTTATAAGCGCATAGTGAAACGCAAGGAACCCAAAACTTTGACTTACTTACTTAGTTAGCTGGTACTTTTATGCAATCCCAGTGGATTATATACCGCACGTAGAAAAACATTATAAGTGCCTCGATCTTCTGCGCTTCTTCTCCAGTTAGTCACACCGAGTTCTGTAAGGTTCTCAGTAACCTGGTCTTTCTAACGGAGTTTTGGTTCATTGTCAAAGACTTTTTGAGCTGGAGCATTTTCGTCCATGCGTACAATATGACCTAGCCAACGCAACCGTTGCACCTTATTGCGTTTGACCACGTCAATGTCAGTGTACAGCTCGTACAGCTCATGATTCATACGACGCCGATACTCTCCGTTAACGATGATGGGCCCATATATTTTACGGAGTATTTTTCTCTCGAATACCGCCAAAACCGATTCATCCACTTGTGTCATAACCCAGCATTCTGAGCCAGGTAGAACCAGTATCTGGTATAGCTGGAGTTTTGTTCGTCGAGAGAGGGCTCTGTCATTGAATCGCTTGCTTAGTCCGTAGTAGCATTTATTTGCAAGCAGGATTCTTCTCCGGCTTTCTAGGCTGACATTATTTGCTTTGTTGATGGCGGAGCCTAGGTAGACAAAATTATCTACCACCTCGAAATTATAGTTGTCAACGTTCACGCAGTTTCCCAAACGAGTAGATTCTTTGTTCGTTGAAACTAATAACTTCGTTTTGTCCTCGTTCATCGTTAGGGCCATTTTCGCTGATTCCTTCTGAATACCTGAAAAGGCTGCAGTCACATCCCGCAGTTTTCGACCGATGATGTCTACGTCATCAGCGTACGCGAGTAGCATGTGGCTTTTGTTGAATATAGTGCCACTCGTGTTTACTGTAGCTTTTCTCATTATCATGTCCATCACAATGTTGAAAAGATCGCACGATATGCCGTCGCCTTGTTTTAGGCCCCGTCTGGTATAGAATGGCTCCGTAAAGTCCTTGCAAATCTTCACTGAAGATTTCGTGTCAGTCAGCGTCATTCCGCAAAGACGTATCAGCTTCGCTGGAATACCAAACTCAGCCATGGCTTCAAGTAATTTCTGCCGTATCGGGCTGTCGAAGGCAGCTTTATAGTCGACAAAAAGATGGTACGTGTCGATCTGTTTCTCTAAAAGGCTGATCCCGCGGTAGTTGGAGCACACACTTGGATCACCTTTTTTCAGCACAGGACATAATACGCTTACATTCCAATCGTCGGGCATGCACTCTTTAAGCCAAACCGTGCGCAGGAGCTGGTGCATGCTCGTTATCAGCTTCTCGCCACCGGACTTGAAGAGCTCTGCGGGCAGACCGTCGGCGCCGGCTGCTTCGTTGTTTTTCAGCCGCGATAATTCTCTTCTTACCTCGACTTGACTTGGTGGTGGGCAATCTAAGCCGTCGTCGGCAATTGGCGTGATAACTTCACGTGCGCTGCATTCTGGAACCAGCAGTTGCTGGAAATGATCTCTCCATATGTGCAGCACACTCTGCGTATCCGTGACCAGATTTTCATCACTGTCCTTACAGGTGGGGAGGCCATTACCGTATCCATTTCTGGTAAAATTTTCGGGCCTCACCTCTATCCCTGTATCGCTCTATATCCTCGTTCTCCCGTTCCTTCATCTGACGGTTTTTTCGCCTAAATAGCTGTCTCGCCCGTTTTGCTTTCTCCTTATGCCGTTCCCTAACAACACGGGTTACAATTGGCTGTAGCGTTGCCCTATAAGCAGCATCCTGTTCCTCAGACGCTATGCGACATTCTTCATCGTACCAGGATTCGTCTGAGCGCCGCTTTTTATATCCTAGCACGGTTGTTGCGGCGGTTGCCATGGAATGCGCAATATGCTGCCACTGTGTATCGGCAACGTCAGAAGTAGAGGCGTTGTGTCGTAAAAGTTGGGAGAGCTGGTTGGAGTAGGCAGTAGCTATCTCTGGGGTTTGCAGCTTCGCGATGTCCAGCTTCTTTGTGTTTGGTTACGTGCGTTCTTCGCTCTGCTCAATCTTGTGCGCACCTTGGCTGCAACCAGGTAATGATCCGAGCCAATATTAGCACCACGGATCACACGCACATCCATGACACTAGATGCATACCTGCCATCAATTACCACATGATCAATTTGATTTTTGGTGTTTTGATCGGGGGATAGCCCAGTTGCCTTGTGGATATCTTTGTACTGGAATCTGGTTCCACTCACTACCATGTTCCTTCCAGCTGCGAAGCTTACCAGCCTAAACCCATTGTCTGACGTGTCGGTATGCAGGCTGAATTTACCGATCGATGGACCAAGAACATCTTCCCTTCCTATTTTTGCATTAAAGTCTCCCAGAACAATTTTAATGTCGTGGCCAGGGCAGCGGTCGTATGTTTCCTCTAGGCGCTCGTAAAATGCATCTTTAATATCATCGTCTTTATCTTCCGTCGGGGCGTGTACACAAATCAGCGTGATGTAAAAATATTTCGCCCAGATGCGAATGGTGGCTATTCGGTCACTTACAGGGTTAAACCGCGAGACCAGGTGTCGAAGTCTCTTGCCGACTATGAAACCACATCCAAATTCGTGTCTTTCAGCATGGCAGCTGTAAAAGATGTCACAGTTCTTTCGCCGTGTGCATCCCTGTCCCGTCCATCTCATTTCCTGTATGGCGGTGATGTCAGCCTTGTATTTGTCGAGGACATCCGCCAGTTGGATAGAGGCACCATCTCTGTAAAGAGTTCGGACATTTTAGGTGCATATCCTTAAATCATGGTCCTTATATCGTTTGCGGGGGTCGTCAACATTTGGGGGGGTTCGTGTTATATTTATGCTTCGTGTTTTCATAATAAATTTTGTTTAAGGAGAGTGGCTTATTAAGCCACCGCTCCCGAAAAAAGCCACTAGGAGATCCTGTGTTGAGCTTCAGTAACTTCTGTTACCTACTTCCTAAGACGCTTCGGTGGTAGTATGCCGATTAGATTACTCAACGTTTCGCCTTCTAACTCTAGCTAACTTCTAAGCGGTTGCTTTAAAGTCATTGCCCAGGGAATACTTGGTCTAAGACCGGAAGTAGTCAGCTGCTTGGACTGTGCCGCAAAGGAATCGATTCTGGTCACTCCCAAGTGAGTGAGAATCAGTAATTTTCAGCCTCGGGGCAAAGTCCCATTCCCCAAACTTTGACGACGTCTTTAAAAGTAGAATTTCGTCTAGACTTGTTCTGAAAAAATATGTTACTTTACCATCAGCCTTCCAGATATATCATTTGATACGAAAACTAGTACAGAATTTGTAGTCAGGTGAACTGACTGATAAATACCATCACCCATACGAAATAAGACATATAGTAAAACTGTAGAAAAGGTTTCAGCTCAAAAATGTAAAAAGTTAAATTCAATATCTCTGGGCGTATGGTAATATTTTATGTTGGTACCGAAAGGGGTCCGACTAAGAATCAAACAAATGCTCCCTAATTAAATCGCACTAATACAAAATATTAAAAGCAAAATATTCTCAACGGGGTATAGAAGTTGCCAGCAGGGGCACAACGAGTCCGATTTTAATTCGAAAATCAACGTTCAGTAAATGTTTACCTTCTGCATAATTTTTCCGACTTCATGGTACTTACAAAAACGTTATACATGTAGAACTATGGGGTTGATATCGGTAATTTATATGAGAAGATCCAGAATATGTGTGTCAAATGTTACGACTCTCTGCGGTTTTGCCTACTGTTACAATATAATTTAACTGACAAAATTCAAATATCCTTCAGTTCGAAAGTTAATTTTCCAAAAATAGGATATTTTGTATGGGAGGTACGAGTATGTTCGGCCGATATAGTCCATATTCAATCCTGAGTAAAATTTCAATAAGCTTGCTGAAAAATTTCTAGGTACTTAAAAAAATTTGTGTAAATCTAAGAGGGTGAATTCGGTTATTTGTATGGGAGGTGTGGCAAATGTTTCGGTTTTTTTAAGTATATGTTTACTATTCGGAAATAATTGAACTTACTAAATACATATATTCTCCAGTTGTCCTTTTGGAAGTTGTGGCAGATCATTTTTCAAAAACAGTTCAGTTCGTATGATAGGAACCAGAAGGGGTCAGCCGATGATGTTTATATTCATTCCGGAATCAAATTGTCATAAGCGAATATACAAAAAAGATATGTATAAGGGTCAAATCGGACATTTGGGAGGTATGGGAGGTATCAGAAAAGGTGTGGCAAAGGTTTCGATTTCCTAAAAATTTATTCTACTATTACAAGATAGTAAAACTGACCACATTCAAATGTGCTCTAGTTGTCCGTTTGGATGTTATGAAAGAAATATTAATTATCCAAATCAATCTATTATCCATTAATTATCTATTACTTAATTTAAAAAGTATTAATATTGGGAAATGTTCGTAAGGATCGGCTAAGGATTACTCGTGTTATCCTAGCCCATCAGCCATCCAGCCAGACAGACGGAAATGGCTCAATTGTCTTAAAACCGTTCTGAAAGAATTTGAATGTGATACACTTTTTCTCGTATCAAATGATATACACCATCATCCCTAAAGGTGATGTGCAACGTGACGAAGGTCGTCCTGTATATGCCTCCTACATATACAGTTGTAGCGCTAACTACACAATTATGACCTTTTGATCCTTAACCACCAAAAATATACTCGCTTTTCAATACTCTTAAGTATCGAAAACCAACCTAATATTCATACACTGTTTCAATTACTTTAAGAATACCATCGATCACACGACCGCCGCAAACGATGCGACGAACAACATTCAACTAAACACATTCAGGAAACGACATCACAAGACAAGGTGTCAACCGATGTTTGGTAAATTCGTCGGTTGCTACCGCAGCGAAGTTTTTTGCTATGTTGCTCTGTACCCGATCACCCCTGCCCTTCACAGGGCAAAAATTTATCGAAATAAATATTCTTTTGTTTAATCGGACTTTTGCTGGTTCAACCCAAATTCCTTTGGTTTAACTCGACTACGGTCGGTGAATCGGACTTCGGTCTGTTAACTCGGACTTCGGTCTGTTGGATCGGACTTCGGTCTGTTGAGTCAGACTTCGGTCTGTTAAATCGGTCTTCCGTCTGTTAAAGCGGACTTCGGTCAGTTGAATCGTACTGTTTAATCGGACTTCGTTCCAGCATTTGTTGGTTCAACCCAAATTACTTTGGTTTAATTCGACTACGGTCGGTTGAATTGGACTTCGGTCTGTTAAATTGGACTTCGGTCTGTTGAATCGGATTTCGATCTGATCAATCGGACTTTGGTCTGTTGAATCGGTCTTCGGTATGTTAAATCCAACTAAGGTTGTTGATACCGCCCCGTCGCTTGCACATATTTCGGTCTGATACACGAAGATACTCTATGTTCCTGTAGCATTGTATTATAAATTAGCACCTTAGCATCTTGATACTAACACTCCGTCGGGTACGATTATTAGTTCGGTCACGAGTTCGGAATCGATGCAATTCCGAGTTGCAGAAGTTTATCTACAAAAGGATACAAGTCCTACCGATCCTGAGTTGCGGATACCAAAACTGATTTACGACGAAAGCAGGATCATCGATACGACCAAACTGATTTACGAGAAAAGCCGATTCAACGATACAACCACGAGTTGCAAAGTTCGATATGCTGATGAGCACGAGTCATCAACACGATCCTGAGTTGCGGATACCAAACTGATTTACGACAAAAGCAGAATCATCGATACTACGATGAAGAAAAACGGGGGTCACTCCCACGATCCTGAGTTGCGAATTAGAAACTGAATTACCAACACCCCGGATAAAAAATGTATTCCCGATTTGCTGATATAAACCTAAACCACCGACAAACCGAATAATCAAGATGACCCAGTATTGCTGATATAAACCCGAATCACCAATACCCTTCTGAATTGTTGACACTAACCCGAACTACCGACAAGCCCGAGTCATTAATCATCACTTGCTGATATAAATCGTAAACCCCGATAAAACCCGAATTAACAAGCAGAATACATACTGCTGATATTAATCGTAACCACCGACGAATCATCCCGAATCATCAGTACGCTGCCGAATTTCTGGTATGTTCCTGAATAACTAAAAGATCCTGGCCTACCTGACATCTACAGTTTTGGGAGTATAGTATAGAGTTCCCGATCACCTAAAATCGACCGATTTGTAAAATTTCCATTTATAGACCCTAGTCCCAAAACCTGTCATTGCAGTCATAGGCCATATCAATACTCGTCAAGCGTATACTTAAAGTTCTCGATCATCTAAAAACTATACAAATTACCGAACAAGACAACAACGCTACCACTGAATCCAAAACTGTATTGTTTTCGAATCTAAATACTGTATCCAGTTGATTATAAGTTAGAATTACACCATCAATACACAATACTGTTATTATTGTCCCAGTCAGGGAAAATCTACTGAGTTCCTATTCCTTAAGGTTTTGTGGGTCCTTATGGTGACCCTGGCGATGACTGGACTTACATCAGCCGATGAGAAAACCACGTTACAGATGGTAGAGCAAGTCATCGGCCTATGATATCTATACCATCGCACATTGGTCGGAAATAGGAATTTTCTGGCCGAAATTAAAAAAATATTCAATTCGTAATTTTTTATACCATCACCCTTAGGGATGAGGGTATATATCATTTGATACGAAAAAAAGTGTAACGCATTAAAGGAGACGAGTTAGACCCCAAGTATCTTATGGACTATATCGGTTCACTCCTTCTGGTACCTCCCATACAAAATTACCTATTTTTGGAAAATTAATATTTCTCCCATAACTTGCCAACGGACACTTGGGGGGTAATGAATATTGGTCGATAAATTTATGTTGTGATAGGATGCGAAACCTCAGAGAGCCTAACTATTTGACACTCCCATACAAATGACCGAACCCACCCCCATAGTCTCACATACATATCTTTTTTGTAAGTCCACTGAATTCACTCAAATTTTGCGTATAATGTTCGCTTGTGAAAATTAGACTCAGGAATGAAGATGGACTATATCGGTTCTCGCCTTCTGGTACCTCCCACACAAATTTATCTATTTTTGGAAAATTAATATTTCTCCCATAACTTCCAAACGGACACTTGGAGGGTACTGCAAATTGATTGGTAAATTTATCTTCTGATAGGAGGCAAAACCTCAGAAAACCTAACTATTTGACATACCCCTGTTGGTACCTCCAACACAAATGACCGAACCCACCCCCATAGTCTCACATACATATCTTTTTTGTAAGTACACTGAATTCAGTAAAATTTTGCGTAAGGTGTACGGTTATGAAGATTTTAACCAGGAATTAATATGGACTATATTTGTTTACCCCTTCTGGTACCTCCCATAAAAATGACTTTGTTTGGAAAATTAATATTTCTCCCATAACTTCTAAACCGTCACCTGGGGGGATAATCAAATTTGGTCAGTTAATTTATCTTGTAATAGAAGGGAAAGCCTCAACAACTCTAACTATTTGGAACACCTCTTCTGGTACCTCCCATATAAATATATGGGATATTTCCCCTTTTACATATGTATCATTTTTGTATGTACACTGGATTCAGTCAAATTTTGCCAAGGTAAGCGATCATTGTACATAAGTAATTTTATTATACCATCACCCGTAGGGATGATTATACCATCACCCGTAGGGATGAAGGTATATATCATTTGATACGACCCAAAAGTGTAACACATAGAAGGAGTCACTTTAGACCCTAGGTTTCTTTGAACCAAATTCGATTCATGACTTTTTAAGTCGTTTGAGCCATGTCCGTCTGTCTGTCTGTCTGTATGTCTGTCTGTCTGTCTGTCTGTCTGTCGGGTGGCTGTCCGGCTGGATCGCACGATAACTTTCGAAAGACGCAACCAAATGTTTCGAAATTTTGCACGAGTTATTATTTTCTCAAAACTACTTACGGTATTGCAAATGGGCTACATGGCCCCGCCCCTTCTGGTACCTCCCATACAAATACATCATTCCGCCCACTTTAGAAATCGAGTAATAATATCAATACACCCTACGGAATCGTCCCCAAATTCTGTATTTAGTAAAGCTATAACAGGATAAAGTTTTGGAAAAAATTTTGAAAGCCTAGCCACGCCCCTTCTGGTACCTCCCATACAAATCTACCTTTCCGCCCACTATAGAGATGGAGAAATAATATCAATAAATTAAACGTGATCGTACCCAAATTCTATTTTGAGTGAAGTTATAACAAGATAAAGTTTTAGAGAAAAAAATTGGAAGTCTATTCACGCCCCATCTGGTACCTCCCATACACATCTGGTACCGCCCACTTAAGAAATCGATTAATATTATTAAAAGACCTAACGCGATCGTGCCCAAATTCTGTATTTGGTAAAGTTTAAGCAGGATAAAGTTTTGGAGAAAAAATCTGGAAGTCTAGACACGCCCCTTCTGGTACCTCCCATACAAATGTACCACTCCGCCCACTTTAGAAATAGAGTAATAATATCAATACACTCGAAACGATCGTGCCCAAATTCTGTATTTTGTTATATTATAACAGGACAAAGTTTTGGAGAAAAAATTGGAAGTCTAGACACGCCCCTTATGGTACCTCCCATACAAATGTACCTTTCCGCCCACTTTTGGGATATAGTAATAATATCAGTACACCCAACGCAATCGTGCGCAAATTCTGTATTTAGTAAAGCTATAGCAGGATAAAGTTATGGAGAATAAATCTGGAGCCTAAACACACCCCTTCACGTACCTCCCATATAAATGTACCACCCCTCCGCCCAATTTCGAAATCGAGTAATAATATCAATAAAATAGAAAATTATTTGTTTTACTGAGGGTAAGGGTAAATGTAAGTCGGGTTGCCCGACTGAAACTTTCTAACTGGTTTTAATTACAAATCGATTATTTTCAATAACTCAAGACTTAAACAATATATTATATTGGGTGATGGTATTTATCAGCCAGTTTAACTGACTGAAATTTCTGTACTGGTTTTAAAAATCTATTAATTGCAATAACTCAAGACTTAAACAATATCTTATATTGGGTGATGGTATTTATCAGTCAGTTTACCTGACTGAAATTTCTGTACTAGTTTTGTTTATATTTAACGAAAACACTCCAAATAAGAAAAAAAAGAAAATATTTTTTTACCGTTATGCTGTAGAAAGTTGTCTTATGTTTTTGGTATTCGTCATATAAAATATTAAAACAAAATATGGTAAGTTATAACTAACGGTAGATTTCTGTTGTTCCTTGAACTCAAACTTATGTTAAATCACCTAACAGCGGCAAATCCTTATGACTACGTTAAATTTAAATGTTTCCTATTTTGAAATGACCAGGGTAAACTGACACTTTTTGCCATTTTTCCCTCTCAAATTAACCTTTGAATTCACCTTTTCTTGGATAAAAATTTTGACAAATGGCATCCATTATATTAAAAAAATGATGGAATTCACCTGAATATAATATCCATTATTTTGTATCCGCCATTTGGTTTTTTCAAAACTTGGCTCGGGATTCGAATTCAGCGAACCAAAAATCGTCTTTGGGCACAATTTTAGGTTGATTCCAGCATATTTTTAAATATCTGCCAAATGTATCCTGCCTTTAGTTTTTTTTAAATTTGACTCCAGATTTGACACCATAGACCCCAAAAACTCTTTAAAATCACAATATATGTTAAATTCCAGCATTGTTTTGCAAAAACTGTCCGCAATTTCGCATCCTACAATATTCCAACATTTTTTTTAAATTCCGCCATTTTGTGTCAGCCATTTTGTTTTTAATCCTAATTTGACCCCAGATTCTAAATCAGCGACCCCAAAAACGCCCTTGGTACCATGTTTTATGCCCATTGGAAGTTTTATTTACATTAAGGCCAAATTTTTCACTATCCAACCAATGTTTTGTCTGTTTTGCAGTTTTGCCCTTTTTTATTTTTTTAATCCTGGTTTACAGAAATACCCACATAAGATTTAAAGCTATGAGGATACAAATGAAGTTCCTGAAAAATTACTTCCATATTTTGTTACGCGTTTTATCGTACTTCTATCGTACTTAACATTTACTTTAGACGTAGACCGGCAAACTATACCACTTTTTTTTCTCAAAAACAATATACAGACTTCATAACTTCATCCCATTTTCCCCTGGCTTATGTCTCTCCGGTACTCTAAATTATAGAAAATTTTTCTTGTACAATTTTAAAACTATGTTTAATTTGATTGTGTTCAAAAAATACGTTGTTGCTGTTGCTTCTAGTGCTGCTGACTATGACGTTACGTCTCCAATACCAATGCAGTCACATCAAGGGGATATAACAGCAGCATACTTTCCAACAGACTTTCGCCCTTCCTTTAATAGGGGGATGTCTAGGATTCCCAGCTCTTTGGGTGTTTTCATTCTCTTGCATACATACTGATATATATACACACATACTAGCATTGTTATGTATTTCTCCAATTCTTGTTACAGTTGTATCTAATTTATTTTGTTAACTTGACTATATTTTTGCATGGGGGATATCATGTTTTCTATTTGGTGCATGGAGCTGCAGCATGGAAGTTCTGCTACGAGTACATCTTTTGCTTCTATATATAAATCATTTGCTTAGCTAAGAAATGAAATGAAATGAAAACAGAGAAAAAAAAACTGTACGAATGAACGAATGTCTATGCTTTCATTTAGTTTTTAGAATAATTTGGATAACCAAAGGAATGAAATAACATATACAAATAAGAAATCAAATAATACATTCGCAAATACACCAACGACACAGTAGTATATCTATGATCGTACGTTTCTGCAAATGAACACAGCGTTTGTGTGTGTGTGGTAAAATAAAAGTTGACAATTTTTGCAAATTTATGCATTTGTGTTTGAAATTGGGTTGTGTATTCATTTAATCTATGTTGTATAAAATATGATATGTTGTATAATAATTTATATTTAGTTTCTGTTTAAAGTATAAATCTAATTTATGCTTTTGAAATACGACTGCTACATTGCTGCTCTCTATGTGTCTGCTTGTATATATACCAATATATCTATATATAAATGAAATTTGATTATACAAATATTATCACAGGTAATCTTAACAAAAGACTCTTGAAGAACATTTCGTTGCTTATGTGTATATGGGAACGTATTAAGTATTCAATTTCTATTAGGGTCGTGTAATGTCCATTTTCACAAAGTGATTTCAATATAATGTTTAACAATTAGGCATTTGACACATAGTGCTGCATAATACCTATATAGCAGCAAATTGTATACTTCAGCAAGGTTGAATACATATTAAATAGTATGCTTACGTTAGCAGGAAATTTTGGATTACTCTAATTTTAACAAACATTCGCTATAACATATCAAGAATTTGGGGCCGGGATCTTTAAAACCCAGCGCGAGATAAAATCGTTAATCTTATTTTAAAATGGAAACTTTGTGGAAACTTCAGACGAAATAAATAGTATTTAACAAACCCAAATAACTGCAGGTCTTTTATAAAGCTAGAAATCATAAATGAATAATAATACAGCGCACACTCGATAACTTAATTTAATTTCCCTTTGCACCCCACGAATGAGGTATGGTATAGCTTCTCGCGTTGTTGTGAATTAACACGCTTTCTATTTTAAGATTCACAACTAACGGCACCTACTTGTTTATCTACGAATACGAACGTCACTGTTTGAGAAGCTCTTACTAGACATGCCGATTTACTCGACACTGATAATGCGAAGTTGCTGTCAACAACATTTTTTTTAAGATCATTGGAGCCAGGTTTGAACCTGCGATCTGCCGCATTGTAGTCGCGTGTTCTAACCACTATGCCACGGCCGGTCCCCGTAATATCATATAGCATTTTATTCACAACATAATAAAATAGTCCTTTCCTAAAGAATTCGATAGAGAATTTGCTACTTCTCTTTTTCTGTAAGGATTTACAATGAAAATATTTGCAAATTTGACACTTTTTAAATCGCGGCTTGTTCGATGATACTGGATATACCGAATTATACTATCAAATTCAATTTGAGCAACAAAATGTTTAGTAATCGATATTTTTGTTTTTGTTTGGCGAGTGTGCCAACCAGATTATAGTTTTAGCATTGAGGCAATGCTTTATAATTTTTCTTACTATGTAATGTTTTAAGTGTTGTTAACAGTATACCATCATAGCATTAAGTACAAAATAGAAAAATTTGCCAAATGGTATATTATTTGGGGAATGGGGATTTTTCTAACTTGAGTATTTCTGATTGTTATTCATTTGGGCTGTTATTCGCGGTGGCCTAATAAGCCACTCTCCTTAAACCAAACAATTACCCCCAAATGTTGACGACCCCCACGAACGATATAAGGACCATTAATTAAGGATATGAACGTGGAATGCCCGAACTCTATACAACTGGTGGATGTCCTCGACAAATACAAGGCTGACATCACCGCCACACTGGAAATGAGATGGACCCGTCAGGGATGCACACGAAGAAAGAACTGTTACAATTTTTACAGCAGCTATGCAGAAAGATACGAATTTGGATTTGGTTTCATAGTTGGCAAGAGACTTCGACTCCTGGTCTCGCGGTTTAACCCTGTGATTGACCTAATAAGCACTACTCGAATCCAGGCGAAATATTTTTACATTACGCTGATTTGTGTACCCGCCGCGACGGAAGACAAAGATGATGACATTAAAGAAGCATTCTATGAGCGCCTGGAGGAAATATATGACCGCTGACCTGTACATGACATTAAAATTGTTCTGGGAGATTTTAATGCTAAAATAGAAAGGACAGATGCTCTTGGTTCAGCATTTGGAAAATTCAGTTTACACAACAACACCTCCGATAACGAATTCAAGGCTGCATACCGCCGAGAAAGCCAATGCCTACTTCAACCAACTCTTGATGTTCAGGCGGAAAAAGCGTGGAAGAAAATAGCGAGCCAGGATACTGAAAACTATAGGGATAGAGGTGATGCCCGAAAGTTCTTCCAAAAGGTAAAAAGCAAAAGTTTTCGAACAAGGACCCCCACCTGTAAGGACTGAGACGGAAATCTGGTCTCAGAGATTCAGAGTGTACTGCAAATATGGAGGGAACACTTTCGCTCTATACTCGTTCCCGAAGGTAGCATAAGTGACAAAATCACACCAATAATAGACGACAGAGTAGATTGTAAACAACGGAGCAAAAACAAGATGAGCACGGCGATCGCAAGGCTAGATTACCGGTGGAGCTTTTTAAAGCCGGCGGCGATGAGCTGGCAACATACATGCACCAGATCATCTGAATCTGAGTTTTCTATGTCCTGTGCTTAAGGAAGGCGTTCAAAAGGTGTGTGTACCAATTATCGCGGTATCAGACTTTTACCCATCGCATACAACGTCCTGTCTAATGTGTTATGTGAAAGACTAAATCCCATTTTTGCGAACCGGACTGGACCTTATCAGTGTGACTTTACACCTGGTAAATCTACGACCGACCAGATATTCACACTACGACAAATCCTGGAAAAGACTCAAAGCAAATCGACACCTACCATCTATTTATCGACTAAAAAGCTGCATTCGTCAGTCCTATACGACAGAAACTATAAGTTGCTATAGCTGAGTTTGGTATCCCCGTGAAGCTGATACGACTTTGCGGGATGACACTGACTAACACGAAGTCTTCAGTGAAAATTGGCAAAAATTTGACAGGGCCAAACGCGGCTTTAGACAAGGCGATTGTCTGTCTTGCGATATCTTTAACATCGTAATGAAGATGATCGTGCGGAAGGCTGCAGAAGACAGAAATGGTACCATTTTCAATAAAAGTCACATGCTGCTCGCGTATGCCGATGATATCGATATCATTGGCCGTGGATTGCGAGATGTTACTGCGGCTTTTTCGAGCATTGAAAAGTAGTCGACTGAAGTGGGTCTGGTGATAAACGAGGACAAAACCAAGTTATTTGTTTCTACGAACAAAGAGTCCACTCGTCTGGGACGCTGCGTGAACGTTAACAACTAAAACTTTAAAGTGGTAGATCATTTTGTCTGCCTAGGCTCCGCCATCAGCCTGGAAATCAAAAGACAAGTATTGACCGGAGACCGCTGTTATTATGTGCTAAGCAATCGATTTAATGACGAAGAACAAAGATTCAACTCTACCAGATTGTGATCCTACCTGGAAATCAAAACTATATTTAATATATCGTCACTTAAAATGCAAACGGACGTAACTACAGAAAAATTCGATATCGAGTTTTTGATTGATTTTAGTTCGTTGTATCAAACTACATGTTCACACAAAATCTTAGACACCTACCATCAAAGCGGCGAGTTTATTAAACATATTCACTTTTGATTATTTTACAGACGAAGCAAAAAACGTTATAAAATCTATAACAATAAGTATTTCTTGCAATTTTTCAAAGTTTAGTTACAGAAATACTTTATTCTTATAGTTCTTATAACGTTTTTTGCTTCTCCTATAAAATAAATAAAAGTGTAGTTACGTCCGTTTGCATTTTAAGTGACAATATATAGTTATATAGTTAACTGCTGGCATCTGTCTTTTTTTTTAAATCTTAAACCTTTTGAATTTTTTTTACTGTTTTTCAAGTTTGAAGAAGTTTGTAGCCACTTTCCAACCCTCCTGAAAAACCTTAATTCTGTTACGTTACTAGCTTATAACAGCATAAAGGTACTAAAACCCGGTTTTATACCCTGAACTTGGTTTTTTGAGAAGTTTCAAAATCCTCTGGTTTCACTACAAAAATTATTGTTCTCAAACGTTCACTCTTCTCAAGGAAGCAAATAATAAAACATATTATCTTTTCAATTAAAAATAGTTTAATTTTAATAACTCAAGACTTAAAAAAAATCTAACACAGGGTATTTATCATTCATTTGACCTGGCTGAAATTTCTGTCATTTCTATATCTGTTATAACAAATATCTTAAGTTGTTTCTATAATATTGGTCTTGACTGTATCTAATTTACACTAACACTATAGTTTTTTCCATTACACCAACTTGGACATTTAGTTAAGTAAGGCAACATCCACTATTTATGTGTACGACTCGCATGTCGTTTAGCCTTTTTAACTACTACTTATGCTTCTGTTGTTGTTTTTTTTTTTGTTCTCTTGTTGGAGAACACTTAGGAACCCCCGTAGACAAAAGTGACGCAGTTTTGCTTTGGATGTATTTTATTGTTTCATATTTTATTGCTGCATCACTTTGTATGGCAACTTCCTTTTGTTTTTTTTTCTCCCCGCAATTCTTGACGTTGTTCCAAGTATTTCGCCCTATATTTTCTTTAGTCTTAATGCTGTAAAACAAACATAAATTAATATACGGTACATAATAAACCTACATACATTAAAAAATTTAAGAATTGTATAGATTAAAGAATTGTTAAAACGCAAAAACCTTGTAATCTTTAATTAACAACCGATGGGGTTAAACGCCCATACAGAATTCTTATTTAGGTATTAATACGTCTGCAAACACTGTATGCTTGGGGGGACAGGGAAGGTTTTCTTCTCAAATTGGAAACAAAAAGCTACGTTAGTTGAACATTTTAAATGTGTTAATTTTTTTCAGTAAGTGGAGCAATAAACACAAAATATTTGTTGTGTGATCATGAATTAATATACCGTACACTATAAACCCACATACATTAGAAATGTTTTTTTTTAAAAAACCAATATAGTCCATATTCATTCCTGAGTTCCTGAGTCATAAGCGAACATCATACTAAAAATTTGAGTAAATTTATTTAACTTACAAAAAATATATGTATGTAAGACTATAAGGGTCAATTAGGTAATTTGTATGGGAGGTACCTGAGGGGGTGTGTCAAAAATTTAGATTTTCTTGGTTTTCGCCTCCTATAACAACATAAATTAATCAACAACTTTTCATTACCCCCCAAGAGTCCGTTTGAAAGTTATGGAAGAAATATTAATTTTCCAAAAAAAGGTAATTTTGTATGGGAGGTACCAGAAAGCGTGAACCGATATAGTCCATATTCAGTCCTGAGTCCCATTTTCATAAGCGAACATCATACTAAAAATTTGAGTAAATTCATTTAACTTACAAAAAATTGACTATAAGCGTCAATTAGGTCATTTGTATGGGAGGTACCTGAAGGGGTATGGCAAAGGTTTAGGTTTTCTTAGGGTTTGTCTACTTTTGCAAGATAAATAAACTGACCAAATTCAAACATCCTCCAGTTGTCCGTTTGGAAGTTATGAAAGAAATATTAATTTTCTGCAGCTGTAATCGTGTGGACAGACCCCAAAAAGGGGCAGTTTGTAGTTTTTGACCGATCCGGCTCATCTTAGAACTTAACCACCGCCTTGAGAACAGAAGCTTGCATATCAAATTTCAGCTCGATATCTCTTAAGCTGCAGCTGTAATCGCGGAGACAGACGGTCACCTTTAAATCTACTCAGGTTTCAATTCTAATCATTTATATATATATATATGTCATACCTACCATGCCTCCTTATGGGCGTTACACATGGAAAAACAAAATTTATATACCCTACAGCAAGTTCATGCGCGGGGTGAAGGGTATACAAACCTCAACACTTAACATATGGAACTCTAGTGCAATGGCACCCTTCATTTAATGACGTGAAAAGAAAAGAGAAGGCTATATGGCGAAAAATTTACACTCAGTTTTTAAAATATAACAACAACAACTCGAAAGCACCGAACTACAACTCTTCTGCTCTGGAATAGTATTTCTCACTCTCTTTCTAAAAATGGCGATACTCAACAACAAAAACAATAGACATAACTGACCTTCTAAAGCAGAGGAACCAACTGCGTAAGAAAGACAACTAGTTGGTCTATTCTGATGTACCTTTTCTATCAACGCCATGTGTAAATTGAATATGTTAATGCCATCGCACAGATTTTAAAATGATCATGGCTGCTAATACATTTCATGACTTTTCTGTACGGGTGAATATAAGGCCGTATTTTAGTATAGCGGTTTTCAGCAGCCATTTTTGCTAAAAACCCTTGATGACACAAGGGAACAAGGTCTTTGTTGTTTAAGAAATCAATATTGTTTTAAAGGTAATTTGGGACGCTGCATCCATATCTACACTTGGTTTTTGTATCAGCTCGACTTTTCGCGATATACCGTTATGTCCAAAACTAAGGCACTTAAGTACAAATATTTAAATAACTTGAAAACGGTTCACCATTTTCAATTAAAATAAAAATAATTCAGAGATATTTCAGTAATTTCAGAGACATTGTTGGAGATTTGAAAAAAAAAACAAAACTTTTATAAAAAAAATTTGTTTCTGTTTTTTAAAAATTCATAAAAAAAAAAATAATGCAACAAACATCACAGTTTAGTATAGTTTGAATCAAATGAGCTTTATTTCATTGAAATCTGTGCAAAACTTTTGATTTTGTCAACAATTTACTGAGATAACTAAATTTACAAAAATCGCGATTTCCATACAGAAATAACATTTATTGATATGTGCGTGAAAGTGTAACTCATTAAAGAGGACGAGTTAGACCCCAAGTATCTTAATACCGTTTTAAGACTTTTAAGACAATTGAGCTATGTCCGTCTATCTGGCTGGATGGCTGGCTAGCTGGATGGCTGGTCAGCAGGGTAACTCGAGTAAACCTTAACGGATCGGTATACAAATTTACTTGTATTAATATTTTTCGAAACGAACTTATGGGATTGTAACTTGGCAGAATAGCCACATCCCTTCTGGTAGCTCCCATACAAAATTACCTATTTTTGGATAATTAATATATCTTTCATAGCTGCCAGTCAGACTACCGGAGGATATTTAAATTTGGTCAGTTTATTTCTCTTGCAAAAGTAGACAAACCATAAGAAAACCGAAACCCTTGCCACACCCCTTCTAGTACCTCCCATACGAATGATTTAATTAACCCTCATAGTTTTACATACATAACTTTTTTGTAAGTAAACTGAATTCACTCAAATTTTGCGTATGATGTTAGCTTATGAAAATTTGAATTAGGAATGAATACGGACTATATCGGTTCACGTCTTCTAGTACCTCCTATACAAATGACCGAATTAACCCTTATAGTTTTACATACATATTTTTTTTGAAAGTAAACAGTATTCACTCAAAATTTGCATATGATGTTCGCTTATGTAAAGTTGAATAAGGCATGAATATGGACTATATCGGTTCACGGTTCACTGGTACCTCCCATACAAAATTACCTATTTTTGGAAAATTAATATTTCTCCCATAACTTCCAAACAGACACTTGGGGGTTGATAAAAATTGATCGGTAAATTTATCTTCTGATAGGAGGCAAAACCTCAGAAAACCTAACTATTTGACAAGATAAATTAACTGACCAAATTTGATTAGTATCTTGTGTTAACACAAGATAAATTAACTGACCAAATTTGATTATACCCCCAGGTGCCGGTTTAGAAGTTAAGCGAGAAATATTAATTTTCCAAACAAAGTCATTTTGTATGGGAGGTACAAAAAGGAGTGATCCGATATAGTCCATATTCATTCCTGAGTAAAATCTTCATAACCGTACACCTTACGCAAAATTTTACTGAATTCAGTGTACTTACAAAAAAGATATGTATGTGAGACTATGGGGGTGGGTTCGGTCATTTGTATGGGAGGTTCAACAGGAGTGTGTGAAATAGTTAGGTTTTTTGAGGTTTTGCCTCCTATCAGAAGATAAATTTACCGATCAATTTTCATTATCGGCAATCCAAACTATTTGCAAAGGTAAGCGATCATTGAACGTTGTTTTAGGAAATAAATTAGACACGTTGTGCTGCCCCTAATTGTACCTTCTGTACAAATAGTTCAAATTTTTTATGCTTTTGCTGTACATCCAGACAAAAAATATTATATAAGTAATTTTATTATAAAAATTTATTAATTTCAATAACTCAAGACTTAAACAATCTATATATATAAAAGGCTTGGGTGACTGACTGATCACTCCCCAGCCCAAACGGCTAAAGCTACAACCGTGAAATTTAGAATGTAGGTTCCTTTTATGACGTAGGCGCGCACTAAGACGGAATTTTGGAAATTCGGACTGCAAAGGGGTAAAATAGGCGTGGCACCGCTCCATACAACTCGAATATTTAAATGAATGTATCATTTAAGCCATAATATGTTCGAAGTCGAGATTTGGTACGTATATTGGACGTATAAGAAAAAATATTTTGTTTAAGGAAAGTGGGCGGTGCCACGCCCCTTTTAAAAAAATTAAAAAATGGTCCGATTGTACTTATATTTTCTTTGTGTGATATTGTCCATAGGACCTTTATCATGGGCTACATGGAAACAAAGGGGAGTGGCACCGCCCACTCAAGCCTCAATTTCAATCGGTCATATCTCAAGAGCCATTAGAGGTATGTAGATGAGATTTGCTAAATATGTTACTGATACGAAGAGGAACCCGTCTCGCTGAAAAATAGGCGGTGCCACGCCCCATTTGAAAAAATCGTTATCTGGGCGAAATAAATGGACCGATTGCAATGAAATTTGGACTGTGTAGTACTATCCGGCTATCATAGGCTACACGAAAACATACCTAGACAAAGGGGCGTGGCACCACCCACTCAAACCAAAATTTGAATCGGTATGAAGATGAGATTTGCTACATAAGTAAATGATACATGGGGGATTACGTCCCGCTGGGAAATGGGCAGTGCCACGCCCCTTTTGAAACAATTGTTATGTCGGTCATATAAATAGAACGATTGTAATTACAATTTCGTATATTTCAAATTAGTTAACTAACTGATTGGGAGAAATAGGATGATGAAATTTGGGGTAGTTGTTCTCCTTTTCGAGTAAACGTCAGCTAAGAATGGATTTTGGAAAATGCGTACTTTAGGGTGTAAACATTACCAATAAGGGGTCAACTCAGACGAATCGGTTAAAGCTTTAATAGCGAAAATTGATATGGACATGCTCACTATCAAATTGGATTGAAGGTTTTTTCGAAATCCGATATTTCTGGGTAAAAAATATCGAAAAGGGATGTAATTATGATAATTTTATGGGCTTGCTCCCTATGGAATTAGAACGAAGCAAGGAGGGTTTTAGAAATTCTTACTTTTTAGGGGTAAAAAAGGCCGAAAATAAATAAAACTGGTACTAAACGGCTAAAGGATTAGTCTTAAAAATTGAAGTGAATGTTTTAGTTGTACGACGTTAAGTAATTTTTCGAAATTCGTTCTTTAGTTGTAAAAATACTGAAAAGCAATAAAACTGGTACAATCGCCCAGACCAAATAACTAAAAGTAGAGCTAGGAAAATGTATTTAGCATTGCTCCCTATGGAATTAGATACCCGCCAGATAGTGTATTCAGAAATTTGAACATTGAAAGACCGAAAGGGGATATAACTGGTACCATCGCCCAGACCAAACGGCTAAAGCTATTATCGTATATGTGCATAGGATTAAAGGGGGACCACTCAATTATAGTTTTAGGGATAAAAGGGATTAAAGCGGTACAATCACTCAGACAAATGGGATAAAGCTACAATCACATAAATTTGTGTCCGTTCGTCTTATGAAACGTTTGCATTTTATTTGTATTGATTACATTCTTAAGAAGTTTCATTGTAGGTACGGGTGAAGCAAAGCGAGCCGGGAAAGCTAGTATCTTATATTGGGTGATGGTATTTATCAGTCAGTTTACCTGACTGAAATTTCTGTACTGGGTTAATCTAATTTCTTCTACTTTTCAATAAAACTATAAATATCATTAGCCGGCAAATTGTCAAATTACATGAAGAGTTCTTATTTTGTCTTGCAGTTACAAATTTTGACAATTTTATAAATAAAGTCTTATGTTTTCACTCAGTAACATTCTTCAATGAAAAAACCAGGAATGTGTGCGTGTGTGAGTAGTAAACAACATAAATAAAACGACATTTTTTGTCAACAAACTATCGAATTTAAGTTGCCACATTGTAGAAGTATTTTAAGATGGATTAATGGATTAATCGCTCTGATTTGTTCGAGTTAATCGTTATTCGAAAAAATTAATTATTAAATTGTTCGGTTAATTTTTTGACACGGTTAATCGATTATTCGAATAAAGATTAATCGAATGGTTACCCTAGTGGCTATGTTTGGAAAAAATTTAAGAAGAAAAAAACTAGGGGTGGCACACACATTTTACCTCTTCAGGGTCGGCTCCATGCATTTTTCTGGGCTTATAGTTTCTTGATGTTAAAAGTAAACATTTGCAAGGGTCCAACCAGTTGTTAATTGTGAGCTATTCCAAAAACAATTTAATTATTTACTCAAATTAGATTTTTGTTAACCGTGACACTGCTAAATAGGAGTGAACTAAAAAAAAATAATTAAAAACTATGAAGGTGATTATCTTAGGCTATGCCAAAGCTCTGATAATTATATATGGCAGGTGGGAGTAGTTTTCGACCGAACGGTCTTATCTTATTACTGAACCTTCGTTTAGAGTAGGTAAGATAGCATACAAAGTTTCACCTTTATTGCTCTTAAAATGCAGTTGTAATCGTAGGGACAGACCCCAAAAAGGGGCAGTTTGTAGTTTTTGACCGATCCGGCTCATCTTAAAACTTAACCACCGATTTGAGAACAGAAGCTTGCCTATCAAATTTCAGCTCGATATCTCTTAAGCTGCGGCTGTAATCGCGGGGACAGACGGACAGACGGTCACCTTTAAATCGACTCAGGTTTCAATTCTGATCATTTATGTATAAATATATATTGTCATACCTGCCATGCCTCCTTATGGGCGTTACACATGGTAGAACAAAATTAATATACAAGCACTTTACAATGCGCGGGGTGAAGGGTATTCAAATCTCAACACTTAACATATGAAACTCTAGTGCAATGGCACCATTCATTTAACGACATGAAAAGAAAAGAGAAGGCTATATGGCGAGAAATTTACGAAGTTTTTACAATATAACAACAACAACTCAAATGCACCGAACTACAACTCTTCCGCTCGGGAATAGTATTTCTCTCTCTCTCTCTAAAAATGGCGTTACGCAACAACAAAAACAATATACATAACTGATCTTCTAAAGTAGAGGATCCAACTGCGTAAGAAAGACAACTAGTTGGTATAGTCTGATGTACCTTTTCTATCAACGCCATGTGTAAATTGGATTTGTTAATGTCAACGCACAGAATTGAAAATGATCATGGCTGCTAATACATTTCATGACTTTTCCGAACGGGTGAATGCTAGGCCATATTTTAGTATAGAGGTATTCAGCAGCCATTTTTGCTAAAAACCATTGTTGACACAAGGGAACAGGGTCTTTGTTATTTAAGAACTGAATATTGTTTTAAAGGTAATTTGGGACGCTGAATCCATATCTGCACTTGGTTTTTGTATCAGCTCGACTTTTCGCGATATACCGTTGTGTCCAAAACTAAGGCACTTCAGTAGAAAGAATTAAATAACTTGAAAACGGTTCACCATTTTCAATTAAAAAAAAATAATTCAGAGATATTTCAGTAATTTCAGAGACATTGTTGTAGTTTTAAAAAAAACAAAAATTTTACAAAAAAAAAATTTGTTTTTGTTTTTTAAAAATTCATAATAAAATAATGCACCAAAAATTACAGTGTTGGTCTTAAAACATTTAGTTTAGTATAGTTTGAATCAAATGAGCTTTATTTCATTGAAATCTGTGCACAACTTTTGATTTTGTCAACAGTTTACTGAGATAACTAAAGTTACAAAAATCGCGATTTCCATACAGAAATAACATTTATTGATATGCTTGTGAGCGTGTAACGCATTAAAGAGGACGAGTTAGACCCCAAGTATCTTAATGCTAAATTCGTTTTAAGACTTTTTAAGACGATTGAGCTATGTCCGTCTGTCTGGCTGGTCAGCAGGATAACTCAAGTAAACCTTAATGGATCTGTATACATATTTACTTGTATTAATATTTTTCGAAACGAACTTAATGGGCAAGATAGCCACACCCCTTCTGGAACCTCCCATACAAAATTACCTATTTTTGGATAATTAATATATCTTCCATAGCTGCCAATCAGACTACCGGAGGATATGTAAATTTGGTCAGTTTATTTCTCTTGCAAACGTAGATAAACCCTAAGAAAAAGGAAACCCCTTGCCACACCCCTTCTTCTACCTCCCATACAAATGATTGAATTAACCCTCATAGTTTTACATACATAACTTTTTGGTAAGTAAACTGAATTCACTCAAATTTTGCGTATGATGTTCGCTTATGAAAATTTCCATTATATATTATACTAGTGGGCCCGGCAATGCTTCGCTATTGCATAATAACTTGTAATATATTTCACATTTAGGTCTACAAAGTACTTTGAAAACGGTACTTAAGCTCGTTAAAAATATGTTGAGTTTATTTACTTATGTAACTAATTTCAAGTGATTCCTTAACATGGAAGTTAACCAATTAAGTTTTATTGTTTTAAATTCTCAATATCAGAGGCTCTATGACGATAGTAAAAAGTTCATCATCAAAGTCATATCTTTCACACATCGGAAACAGGCATTCCGTTAAAGATCAAAATTCAATTTTTAATTTTATCTGTAGTGGCGTCTGATTACTAACTATCTCTTTGGGCGTAAAAAACACTTTTGTCATGCCCTCTTCGCCTACTGAACGCCACTAAAAATTTCGTTTGAAGCATCATGCCTTTAGCCATAAAAACCTCTTTTGCCATGTCTTCTCTCACATATCAAGAATATTCCCGAATACTATATTGTATTGGACTCGTATTACCATTTTTTGAGATAATACGGTCACCAATGTTTGGCCTAACAAAGTGATGGTCTCACGCGCTGTATGACATGTTACGCCGTTGTGTTGGAACCATTTTTCCTTCAAATAATGTTTAATGACATGGCTCTATAAGGGCTCCATAAGTTTGGCGAACAGAACGCGCATTTTAAAACCAATTTGCAAAGATTTTCCAAAGTATACTGAAACTAAGTTTATTACACTTCATTAGTATGACAGATAGATTTACACTTATACCTATCAGAAGTTCTATACGTCATCAAGTTCTATACGTAATATTACCCCTAACATACTATACAAATTAAAATTGTGCCCCAATCAAACAAAAGTTGTTTTCCAGTATAACTACAATGAATATTGCTTAATTTCTCATCTATTGGATTTATTACCGATTCGCTCTCCTGAAAAGTAATTGAAAAATGCATACCTGTAAAGTAAATTAAAAACAAATCACTGTTTTAGTCTGCGCAGCTACTTTGTGTCCTCAACTGCCTGGTGTACGGACTATTATTTGATACAGTTTAAAAGCCAAATATTGAATTGCGTGGTAATCGATAATTCCTAGGTAATTTCACTAAGAAACTATAAGTCTAAAATCTATTCCTAGTTCGCGCTGAGAAGCATGAAGATTTCAGGCAGAGATATTTTATTAGCAATGAGTAACTATCAAAAACTTCAGACCTATGGGCCGGCTCTAATTTGTACCTACCATTCCCATGTTTGGAGACCAAGGCGAAGAGAATGGTATACTTTTGACATTGTCTGGAGTCCCGCCCAATATTCTGAAAAATGATTTTTTAAAACTTAATTTCTGTATGCCAACTCTCAGTGGCCATTACTTTTAAACCAATACATAGATTTGCTTCTGTAATAAATCATTTAGTTTGTTGGGAAGTCAGTTTTACGCAAAAGGTCTCAAAAAATACATATCCGAATTTTTCGATTTGTGCTCAGTTCAAAACAAAAAAAATCTTTATCTGAAATCATAATGCTTCCCAAATTTAAATTTTTTAACAATTCAACGTAGATTCCGGTTTTGGTTACGATTTTGGTGAATAAAAAAATTGGCCCACCTTACTGTTCATATCTCTAGGCGAACAGCAATATACTGTGGAATTTTGATAGTTTTAAACGTTTGTTTTAAAAAGGGTGTTGAACATCCCATTTCCACCCTTACCGTAATTCATACTGCAACAACAACATATGTAACAAATCTCATCTTCATACCTCTGATAGTTCATGAGTCCCTTTTAATTTTCAAGTTGAATGGGCGGTGCCACGACTCTTTATCCAATCACAACCAAATATAGCCACCGACTATCAACAGGTCAACAGTACCAGTTGGTAAAATTTTCGTATTAATCGATCCATTAGAAAAGCCCTTAGAGCGATTTTTGAAAAGAGGGTGTGGCACCGCCCACTTCCTCCCTGGATGTAATTAATACTGCTCCAACAACATATATACCAAATCTCATCTTCACACCTCTGATAGTTCATGAAATATAGCCTTTTTAATTTTAAAGTTGTATGGGCGGTGCCACGCCCCTTTATCCAATCACAACCAAATATAGCCTGAGACTATCTACAGGTCAACAGTACCTCATGGTAAAATTTTTGTATCAAAAAAAAGGGGGCGTAGCACTGCCCACTTTCATCCTGGCTGTAATTAATACTGCTCAAACAACATATATACCAAATCTCAACTTCATACCTCTGATAGTTCATGAAATATAGCCTTTTTAATTTTCAGTATGGGCGGTGCCACGCCCCTTTATCCAATTACAACCAAATGTAGTCAGGAACTATCTACAGGTCAACAGTACCTCATGGTAAAATTTTTGTATCAATCGGTCTATTATAAAAGCCGTCAGAGCGATATTTGAAAAAGGGGCGTGGCGACGCTCACTTTTTGAAAAAATAAAACCTTTTAAACCTCACGGAGCCCGAGACCTTTCCAACGAATGCAAAACCGTGGAAATCGGTTCGTGCGTTCTGGAGTTATAGCGTCAGGAAGGAAAACCCGACTTATTTTTATATAATAGATTATATAATTATATCGGTTCACGCCTTCTGGTACCTCCCATACAAAATTAACTATTTTTGGAAAATTTATATTTCTCCCATTAATTCCCAACGCACTTGGGGGGTAATGAATATTGGTCGGTAAATTTATGTTGTCATAGGAGGCGAAACCTCAGTGAGCCTAACTATTTGACACACTCCTGTTGATACCTCCCATACAAATGACAGCACCCTTAGTCTCACATTCATATCTTTTTTGTAAGTACACTGAATTCAGTAAAATTTTGCGTAAGGTGTACGCTTATAAAGATTTTACTCAGGAATGAATATGGACTAAATCGGATCACTCCTTCTGGTACCTCCCATACAAAATTAATATTTCTCCCATAACTTCTAAACAGGCACCTGGGGGGATAATCAAACTTGGGCAGTTAATTTATCTTGTATTAGGAGGCAAAGCCTCGGCAACCCTAACTATTTGCCAAGGTAAGCGATCATTGAACGTTGTTTTAGGAAATAAATTAGACACGTTGTGCTTCCCCTAATTGTACCTTCTGTACAAATAGGTCAAATTTTGTATGCTTTTGTTGTACATCCAGACAAAAAATATTACATAAGTAATTTTATTATAAAAATCTATTAATTTCAATAACTCAAGACTTAAACAATATCTTATATTGGGTGATGGTATTTATCAGTCAGTTTACCTGACTGAAATTTCTGTACTGGTTTAATCTAATTTCTTCTACTTTTCAATAAAACTATAAATATCATTAGCCGGAAAATTGTCAAATTACATGAAGAGTTCTTATTTTGTCTTGTAGTTACAAACTTTGACAATTTTTCAAATAAAGTCTTATGTTTTCCCTCACTAACATTATCCATGAAACCAGTAAGAAAGTTTCAGTCGGGCGACCCGACTTACATATACCATCACCCTCAGTAAAATAAAAAAAATTGCTATTATATTGATATTATTACTCGATTTCTTAAGTGGGTGGAGTGGTTTGTATGGGAGGTACTAGAAAGGGTGTGTCTAGACTTCTATATTTATTCTCCAAAACTTTATCCTGTTCTAGCTTTACTAAATACAGAGTTTGGACACGATAGCGTTGGATGTATTGATATTATTACTCCATCTCTGAAGTGGGCGGAAAGGTACATTTGTATGGGAGGTCCCATAAGGGGCGCCGCTAGACTTCCAATTTTTCCTCCAAAACTTTACTCTGTTATAACTTAATAAAATACAGAATTGGGGCACGATCGCGTCAAGAATATTGATATTATTACTCCATCTCTAAAGTGGGCGGCGTGGTACATTTGTATGGGAGGTACCAGAAGGGGCGTGTCTAGACTTCCAGATCTTTTCTCCACAACTTTATCCTGTTATAGCTTTACTAAATATAGAATTTGGGTACGATCACGCTTAATTTATTGATATTATTTCTCCATCTCTATAGTGGGCGGAAAGGTAGATTTGTATGGGAGGTACCAGAAGGGGCGGAGCCATGTAGCCCATTTGCAATACCGTAAGTAGTTTTGGGAAAATATTAACTCGTGCAAAATTTCAAGACATTTGGTTGCGTCTTTCGAAAGTTACCAGCCGAACAGCCACCAGACGGACATGGCTCAAATGACTTAAAGAGTCATGAATCGAATTTGGTTCTAAGCAACCTAGGGTCTGAAGTGACTCCTTCTATGTGCTACACTTTTGGGTCGTATCAAATGATATATACCCTCATCCGTAAGGGTGATGGTATAAAAATGGTGATAAAACGGGTTATTTGCACTACAACTATATTTTATAAAACTTTGTACCTCTAAAATTACTGCTGTAATCGCGGGCACTGACTTACGGACATCCCTAAAAAGAGTAATTTTATATGGGAGGTGGGAGTAGTTTACGACCGATCGGTCTTATCCTATTACTGAACCTTCGTTTAGAGTAGGTAAGCTTGCATACAAAGTTTCACCTTGATTGCTCTTAAAATGCAGCTGTAATCGTAAGGACAGACCCCAAAAAGGGGCAGTTTGTAGTTTTTGACCGATCCGGCTCATCTTAAAACTTAACCACCGCTTTGAAAACAGAAGCTTGCCTTTCAAATTTCAGCTCGATATCTCTTAAGCTGCGGCTGTAATCGCGGGGACAGACGGACAGACGGTCACCTTTAAATCGACTCAGGTTTCAATTCTGATAATTTATATATAAATATATATTGTCATACCTGCCATGCCTCCTTATGGGCGTTACACATAGAAGAACAAAATTAATATACACACCACTCAGTACTTGTGAGCGGGGTGGAGGGTATAAAAATCTCATCACCTAACATATGGAACTCTAGTGCAATGGCACCATTTATTTAATGACGTGAAAAGAAAAGAGAAGGCTATATGGCGAGAAATTTACGATCAGTTTTTATAATATAACAACAACAACTCGAAAGCACCGAACTACAACTCTTCTGCTCTGGAATAGTATTTCTCACTCTCTTTCTAAAAATGGCGATACTCAACAACAAAAACAATAGACATAACTGACCTTCTAAAGCAGAGGAACCAACTGCGTAAGAAAGACAACTAGTTGGTCTATTCTGATGTACCTTTTCTATCAACGCCATGTGTAAATTGGATATGTTAATGCCATCGCACAGATTTTAAAATGATCATGGCTGCTAATACATTTCATGACTTTTCTGTACGGGTGAATGCTAGACCGTATTTTAGTATAGCGGTTTTCCGCAGCCATTTTTGCTAAAAACCATTGATTACACAAGGGAACAAGGTCTTTGTTATTTAAGAACTGAATATTGTTTTAAAGGTAATTTGGGACGCTGAATCCATATCTGCACTTGGTTTTTGTATCAGCTCGACTTTTCGCGATATACCGTTATGTCCAAAACTAAGGCACTTCAGTACAAATATTTAAATAACTTGAAAACGGTTCACCATTTTCAATTAAAATAAAAATAATTCAGAGATATTTCAGTAATTTCAGAGACATTGTTGGAGATTTGAAAAAAAAAAACAAAACTTTTATAAAAAAAATTTGTTTCTGTTTTTTAAAAATTCATAAAAAAAAAAATAATGCAACAAACATCACAGTTTAGTATAGTTTGAATCAAATGAGCTTTATTTCATTGAAATCTGTGCACAACTTTTGATTTTGTCAACAATTTACTGAGATAACTAAATTTACAAAAATCGCGATTTCCATACAGAAATAACATTTATTGATATGCGTGTGAGCGAGTAACGCATTAAAGAGGACGAGTTAGACCCCCAGTATCTTAATACCAAATTCATTTTAAGACTTTTTAAGACGATTGAGCTATGTCCGTCTGTCTGGCTGGATGGCTGGTCAGCAGGATAACTCAAGTAAACCTTAACGGATCGGTATACAAATTTACTTGTATTAATATTTTTCGAAACGAACTTATGGGATTGTAAATGGGCAGAATAGCCACACCCCTTCTCGTACCTCCCATACAAAAATACCTATTTTTGGATAATTAATATATCTTCCATAGCTGCCAATCAGACTACCGGAGGATATGTAAATTTGGTCAGTTTATTTTTCTTGCAAAAGTAGATAAACCCTAAGAAAAAGGAAAACCCTTGCCACACCCCTTCTACTACCTCCCATACAAATGATTGAATTAACCCTCATAGTTTTACATACATAACTTTTTTGTAAGTAAACTGAATTCACTCAAATTTTGCGTATGATGTTCGCTTATGAAAATTTGAATTATGAATGAATACGGACTAGATCGTTTCACGCCTTCTGGTACCTCCCATACAAAATTACCTATTTTTGAAAAATTAAATTTCTCTCATAACTTCCCAACGGGGGGAAAAAAAATAATGCAACAAAAATCACAGTGTTGGTCTTAAAACATTTAGTTTAGTATAGTTTGAATCAAATGAGCTTTATTTCATTGAAATCTGTGCACAACTTTTGATTTTGTCAACAATTTACTGAGATAACTAAATTTACAAAAATCGCGATTTCCATACAGAAATAACATTTATTGATATGCGTGTGAGCGAGTAACGCATTAAAGAGGACGAGTTAGACCCCAAGTATCTATATACCAAATTCGTTTTAAGACTTTTTAAGACGATTGAGCTATGTCCGTCTGTCTGGCTGGATGGCTGGTCAGCAGGATAACTCAAGTAAACCTTAACGGATCGGTATACAAATTTACTTGTATTAATATTTTTTGAAACGAACTTATGGGATTGTAAATGGGAATAGCCACACCCCTTCTAGTACCTCCCATACAAAATTACCTATTTTTGGATAATTAATATATCTTCCATAGCTGCCAATCAGACTACCGGAGGATATGTAAATTTGGTCAGTTTATTTTTCTTGCAAAAGTAGATAAACCCTAAGAAAAAGGAAAACCCTTGCCACACCCCCTCTACTACCTCCCATACAAATGATTGAATTAACCCTCATAGTTTTACATACATAACTTTTTTGTAAGTAAACTGAATTCACTCAAATTTTGCGTATGATGTTCGCTTATGAAAATTTGAATTATGAATGAATACGGACTATATCGGTTCACGCCTTCTGGTACCTCCCATACAAAATTACCTTTTTTTGAAAAATTAAATTTCTCTCATAACTTCCCAACGGACACAAGATAGGAGGCGAAACCTCTGTGAGCCTAACTATTCGATACACCTCTTCTGGTACCTCCCATACAAATGACCGAACTCACCCCCATAGTCTCACATACATATCTTTTTTTATAAAAAAGTGAATTCACTCAAATTTTGCGTATGATGTTCGCTTATGAAAAGTTGAATTAGGAATGAACATGGACTATTTCGGGTCACACCTTCTGTGACCTCCCATACAAATGACCGAATTAATAGTTTACATACATATTTTTTTTGTAAGTAAACTGTATTCACTCAAAATTTGCAAATGATGTTCGCTTATGAAAAGTTGAATTATGCATGAATATGGACTATATCGGTTCACTGTTCACTGGTACCTCCCATACAAAATTACCTATTTTTGGATAATTAATATTTCGCCCATAACTTCCAAACGGACACTTGGGGGTTAATGAAAATTGATCTGTAAATTTATCTTCTGATAGGAGGAAAAAACTCAGAAAACCTAACTATTTGACACACTCCTGTTGATACCTCCCATACAAATGACCGAACCCACCCCCATAGTCTCACATACATATCTTTTTTGTAAGTACACTGAATTCAGTAAAATTTTGCGTAAGGTTATAAAGATTTTACTCAGGAATGAATATGGACTATATCGGATCACTTCTTCTGGTACCTCCCATACAAAATGACTTTGTTTGGAAAATTAATATTTCTCCCATAACTTCTAAACAGGCACCTGGGGGGATAATCAAATTTGGTCAGTTAATTTATCTTGTGTTAGGAGGCAAAGCCTTGGCAACCCTAACTATTTGCCAATGTAAGCGATCATTGAACGTTGTTTTAGGAAATAAATTAGACACGTTGTGCTGCCCCTAATTGTACCTTCTGTACAAATAGGTCAAATTTTGTATGCTTTTGTTGTACATCCAGACAAAAAATATTACATAAGTAATTTTATTATAAAAATCTATTAATTTCAATAACTCAAGACTTAAACAATATCTTATATTGGGTGATTGTATTTATCAGTCAGTTTACCTGACTGAAATTTCTATACTGGTTTAATCTAATTTCTTCTACTTTTCAATAAAACTATAAATATCATTAGCCGGCAAATTGTCAAATTACATGAAGAGTTCTTATTTTGTCTTGTAGTTACAAACTTTGACAATTTTACAAATAAAGTCTTATGTTTTCCCTCAGTAACATTCTCCAATGAAACCAGTAAGAAAGTTTCAGGCGGGCGAGCAGACTTACATATACCATCACCCTCAGTAAAATAAAAAAAAATTGCTATTTTATTGATATTATTACTCGATTTCTTAAGTGGGTGGAGTGGTAAATTTGTATGGGAGGTACAAGAAAGGGCGTGTCTAGACTTCTAGGTTTATTCTCCAAAACTTTATCCTGTTATAGCTTTACTAAATACAGAGTTTGGACACGATAGCGTTGGATGTATTGATATTATTACTCCATCTCTGAAGTGGGCGGAAAGGTACATTTGTATGGGAGGTCCCATAAGGGGCGTGGCTAGACTTCCAATTTTTTCTCCAAAACTTTACCCTGTTATAACTTAATAAAATACAGAATTGGGGCACGATCGTGTCGAGAATATTGATATTATTACTCCATCTCTAAAGTGGGCGGCGAGGTACATTTGTATGGGAGGTACCAGAAGGGGCGTGTCTAGACTTCCAGATCTTTTCTCCAAAACTTTATCCTGTTATAGCTTTACTAAGTATAGAATTTGGGTACGATCCCGTTGGGTATATTGATATTATAACTCGATTTCTAAAGTGGGCGGAATGATGTATTTGTATGGGAGGTACCAAAAGGGGCGGAGCCATGTAGCCCATTTGCAATACCAAAAGTGTTTTTGGAGAAATATTACCTCGTGCAAAATTTCAAGACATTTGGCTGCGTCTTTCGAAAGTTATCGTGCGAACCAGCCGGACAGCCACTACCCAGCAAAATATTTTGTTGCAAAGAAACAATTACAGAACAGCTTTTACTGATAAGTAACAAGTTCCACTTTCGGTTGCACAATATATTATTTTTGTTTGAAATTGTCCCAAAACCAACATGTTCTCATGGAACCTGTTATGAAATGAATTGCTACATAACTGAATTACATATGCTGTTTTTTGAAATTTCATTGATTTTCAATTGGGTGCTAGTTCGAAATATATTTTAACTCAGATTTTTGAGTTTTTCTTAATAAATACCCTCTAAAAAATACTTATTTCGAATACGAATATTCATTTTCTGTTCTACGGAATCTGTGGTGCAACATGTTGTACATAATCGGTTATATAGAACCAGAAACAGAATAGAAAGTCGATTAAAAAAGAAACGATTCTAGTATCAATACCATTCGCAACAAGTTCTGAAAAATTTTCCTGGGTAGACAGACAGACAGACGGACATGGCTCAAATGACTTAAAAAGTCATGAATCGAAATAGGTTCTCAGAAAGCTAGGGTCTGAAGTGACTCCTTCTATGTGCTACACTTTTGGGTCGAATCAAATGATATATACCCTCATCCCTAAGGGTGATGGTATAAAAATGGTGATAACACGGGTTATTTGCACTACAACTATATTTTATTAAACTTTGTACCTCTTAAAAAACTGCTGTAATCGCGGGCACAGACTTACGGACATCCCCAAAAAGAGTAATTGTATATGGCAGGTGGGAGTAATTTTCGACCGAACGGTCATATCTTATTACTGAACCTTCGTTTAGAGTAGGCAAGATTGCATACAAAGTTTCACCTTGATTGCTCTTAAAATGCAGCTGTAATCGACAGACCCCAAAAAGGGGCAGTTTGTAGTTTTTGACCGATCCGGCTCATCTTAGAACTTAACCACCGCTTTGAGAACAGAAGCTTGCATATCAAATTTCAGCTCGATATCTCTTATGCTGCGGCTGTAATTACGGGGACAGACGGTCACCTTTAAATCTACTCAGGTTTCAATTCTGATCATTTATATATATATATATATATATATATTGTCATACCTACCATGCCTCCTTATGGGCGTTACACATGGAAGAACAAAATTATATACAAATCTCAACACTTAACATATGAAACTCTAGTGCAATGGCACCATTCATTTAACGACATGAAAAGAAAAGAGAAGGCTATATGGCGAAAAATTTACGATGTTTTTATAAATAATATAACAACAACAACTCAAATGCACCGAACTACAGCTCATCCGCTCGGGAATAGAATTTCTCTCTCTCTCTCTAAAAATGGCGTTACGCAACAACAAAAATCTTCTAAAGTAGAGGATCCAACTGCGTAAGAAAGACAACAAGTTGGTGTAGTCTGATGTACCTTTTCTATCAACGCAATGTGTAAATTGGATATGTTAATGCCATCGCACAGAATTTAAAATGATCATGGCTGCTAATACATTTCATGACTTTTCTGTACGGGTGAATGTTAGCCCGTATTTTAGTATAGCGGTTTTCAGCAGCCATTTTTGCTAAAAACCATTGATTATGTGACATACGACCTAATAGGAAGCACGACATCTTTTTTTATCCCCATTTCTTTACTATTACCATACTCTTCACCCGGCTCACAAAAGCTTTGATGGGTTTACTAATTTTGTTCTTCCATTTGTAAAGCCCATAAGGAGAAGTGGAAGGTATGTATTTATAAATGGTCAGCGTTTAAATCTAAGTCTATTTGAAGATGCCAGAAAATAGACCGTCTTCTGCTTGTCCCCGCTATTACAGCCGTAGTTTAAGAGATATCGAGCTGAAATTCGGAATGCAAACTTCTATCCTCAGAGCGGAGGTTAAGTTCTAAGATGAGCAAGATCGGTAGAGAATCACACCCACCTCGAATACAAGCTTGCCTATTGGGGTCTACTACAGCCGTAGTTTAAGATCAATCAAGCTGTATGGAAGCGGAGGTTGAGTTTTCAGATGAGCCCGATCTGTCGAAAACTCCTACCACTTTAAGGGTACAGAGCTGAAATTAGGTATGCAAGTATCTATTTTCTAAGCGAAGGTTAAGTTCTGAGATGAACAATATCGGACAAAAACTACTTCCACCTCCCATACTCTTACAAACTTCGCCCTATTAGGATAAATAAAATGCATAACAATATTCTCAGCTCACATAAACAATTCAAGATCAGTATTTGAAATTTCTGTAAAATAGTATTGACACCAAATTGATGTGAGAGGCTAAGAGGAACGTCCACCTCTCATCAACTCCCCTTTTTGCTGTAGAAAATTTAATAAAATATAGATGAAGTGCAGCACATAAATAGTTTTATCACCATTTATATAAAGAGTGAAGGGTATCTAAGCTTCCGTACAATATAATTACCTTACTTGTTTATTTTCAAATTAAAGACACTTGACTCACTACATATGTTAGTATTTAGGTTTAATTGCATTGTGATTGATAAAGCCAAACCCAAGAACCTACCCTGGACGAAAAACTATAAGAATTTGATGGTGAAATTGAAATGATAATTTTTCTTAATTGAAATCTTCCTTAGTTTTGAATGGTGTACACATTCATAATTTGTTTATACTGTAAAACACACAGAAAATATATTGCAGTATAGCAAATATCGGTTGACCTTATTCTGTTTTCAATCCTAGTATTTTTTGGATATTTTCAATTAATTACATTCATAGTACACAAACAGTCCTATTGTTACACATGTTCAAGGCTTGCTGGATACTAACAATAATATGTGAGAGCCTGAGTAATACAAACATTTGGGAAGGATGTATGTGATGTCAGTTAAACCTAAAATACAAAGAAAAAATAATTGCTTTCATTTAATTTTCTTCGAGCCACAGGCGTTATATAGAAATTAAAAATTGCTTTCATATGCATACAAATTCACATAGTTTTACTTACAAAAATTGACATGAATGTTCAAAGTACTCAAAAATAAAAGTACGTAAATCGTGTAGGACGGTACCCCATATTCAAATGCAAAAAATTTCTCAAATATAAGTTTGGTGCCACTTGTTTTGAATATTATTTGACTGCACAGTTGGTTATTTTTTACAGATGAAGACCGTATATACGTGAAACTAGAGACCTTATGTAGTAAAACTGCGTTCTCAGTTTATCGCCAGAACGTCAGAATTTTTTTTAAAAGAACTTTAAAGTTTCAAAGGATACACCACTTTCAAAAATGTATATCAAATATTTTCACGAACCATATGATAGCGAAAGGTAAGAATCTCAGCAATGCAAACAAATAACAGAGTTTAATGGATCTGAACCAAAAATTTTAAAAAAAGATTCATTTTCTAGAAAACCATCTTGACTTTTTTCCCGACAATTTCGGAAATTTCGGTGATAAGCATGGTAAGCGTATTCATCAAGAAATCGCGATGATTGAAAATCGATTAAGAGAAAAAATGCAAGCAACACGATGGCAGAATATTGTTGGACAATATGTCGTGACACAGACGATCAGCATAAACGGCAAAGTCAACGTTTACATTTTAATTTTTAATTTTGAAACAGGATTAATATTTGTTCTTTTTTACTAAACTAGTAAAGCTGAATCATAAAATGTACATATAACTTCTTCAAGATCTATTTTTTTTACTTTTTACTATTTTTAAAACTTTAAAAGGACATTTTTGGAATTTTTGGTCCAGATCCATTAAATTCTGTAATTTTATTTGCATTGCTGAGATTCTTACCTTTAATTTGATACCCATATCGTTATCATATAGTTCGTGGAAATATTTGATTTATTTTTTTGAAAGTGGTGTATCCTTTGAAACTTTGAATTCCTTAAAAAAAAATCCTGACGTTCTGGCGATAAACTGGGAACGCAGTTTTACTACATAAGGTCTCTAGTTTCACTTATGTATGGTCTTCATCAAGTGTGAAAGCCACTGTTGCACGGTGTAATCAATTTTCTTTCTCCATATGAACCAAAAATCAGCACATTCCAATGATATACATACAGCTGATAGAGAAAACGGTGGCGCGCTAGCTCATTAGCCTTTGGTAAGGTTAGGTGTAAGTGGCAGATTCATTTAGACTATTTAATCCATTGTGATACCAATGTTACCTTCGACCCTCTTATTAACTTCTCCCTTAATAAAAAAAACACTAATAAAGTTTCAGTCGGGTAAAACGACTTACATATACCCTCACCTTCAGTAAAATATAACATTTCCATTATAAAAAATTGATGGAAGTCCCAATAGGGGCATGGGCGGAGCTCGATTTTTATCTCCAAAAATCTATCCTGCTATAGCTTAACAAAATTTAGACAAAACAAAAACAACTCTATCGTGTTGGGTATATTGATATTTCTCGATTTCAAAAAGTGGGCTCAATGAGATTTCCAGATTTTGCAAATGATCGCGTTGGTTACATTGATATTATTACTTGATATCTAGAGTGAACGGAATGGTACAATGTATGGGAGGTCCCAGAATGGGCATGTCTGGACTTGGGTGTATTGATATTATTACTCGATTTCTAATGTGAGCGGAATGGTAAATTTGTATGGGAAGTACCAGAAGGAATGAGGCCATGTAACCCATATGCAATCAGGTAAGTAGTTTTGGGAAAATATTTGCCCAGCTAAGTTTAAACACTTAGCTTTAAACACAACCCATCGCATATAAGGTCCTGTCAAGTGTGCTGTGTGAAAGACTAAAGCCAGTGTTATCCAACCTGATCGGACCTTATCAGTGTGGTTTAGACCTGGTAAATCAACAACAGTCCAGATATTGACACTTCGGCAAATTCTGGAAAAGACCCAAGAGAAACAGATCGACAAGTACCATCTTTTCGTCGACTATAAAGCTGCCTTCGACAGCCCGACACGGCAGAAATTACTTGAAGCCATGGCTGAGTTTGGTATTCCAGCGAAGCTGATACGCCTTTGTGGAATAACGCTGACTGACACGAAGTCTTCAGTGAAGATTGGCAAGGTCCTTACTGAGATATTCTGTACCAGACGAGACCTAAAACAAGGCGACGGCCTATCGTGTGACCTGCACTAAACACGAGTGGCACGATATTCAACAAAAGCCACATGCTACTCGCGTTCGCTGATGACGTAGACATCATCGGTCGAAATATGCGGGATGTGACAGCAGCCTTCTCAGGCATACAGAAGGAATCTGCGAAAATTGGTCTTACGGTGAACGAGGATAAAACGAAGTTATTAGTTTCAACGAACAAAGAATCTACTCGTTTAGGAAACTGCGTGAATGTTGACAACTAGAATTTCGAGGTGGTAGATAATTTGATCTACCTAGGCTCCGCCATCAACAAAACTAATAATGTCAGCCTCGAAATCTGAAGAAGAATCCAGCTTGCTTATAAATTCTACTACGGACTATGCTAGCGATTCAATGACAGAGCCCTCTCTCGACGAACAAAAATCCAGCTATACCAGGGTTAGGACACAAGCGGATGAATCGGTTCTGGCAGTATTCAAGAGAAAAATACTCCGTAAAATATATGGGCCCATCATCGTTAACGGAGGGTATCGGCGTCGTATGAATCATGAGCTGTATGAGCTGTACACTGACACTGACGTGGTCAGACGCATTAAGGTGCAGCGGTTGCACGCATGGACGAAAATGCTCCAGCTCGAAAAGTCTTCGACAATGAACTAAATGGACGGCGCAGAAGAGGGCGACCAAAACTCCGTTGGAAAGATCAGGTTACTGAGTACCTTACAGAACTTGGTGTGACTAACTAGATAAGAAGCGCAGAAAATCAAGGTGCACATAATATTTTTCTACGTGCGGTATATAATCCAGTGCGATTGCAACGAAGTGTCATCTAAGTCCGTAAGTAAGTTTAAATACAATTGGTTGCGTCATTCGAAAGTTATCGTGCCGGACAAACAGACAGACAGACGTGGCTCAAACGACTTAAGACGTCGTGAATCGAATCAGGTTCATTTTTAGCACAAATTGATTTAATTAGTACATTAATAAATTGTATATGGAGTCCAACACAGATTCCATTTCGAATCTTAGTCTAATTTAGGAATTGGTTGGTATCAAATAGCAATTATGGGTAGATATATTTAGGTTCAAATAAGATCAAAAAAATGTTTATGCTGCCAAATTTTAGAAAAACTTCCGAACATATCTTTTAGGTACACAAATATGAGATTTAGTACATTTACTTTAGCTTCATAATAAAATATTTGTGTAGGGAAAAAAGTACGGCCTTTTAAAACTTACCCGTTTTAGAGGCCAAAGTAATGGACCAATCGCTATTAAATTATAAAAAAAGAAACATTTTTATCAATAGTATTAGAGGCAGGACAAATTCTGCTAGCATTATTATATATATATTGTGAGAATGTATATAACCTATTGTCACGCTTCTGTTGGTATACCTATATATGTTAAGTAAGAGTATTTTCTTTACATACACCTGAAGTATTAGAAAACATAAGAATCATTGCATTGTGTTAGTTGTTGTTGCCTTTTTTTTCTACTACACAGAATTGTATTCTTTTTAATAATGCATTCCGATAAAGGCTTACCCATAAATGTATTTAAATAAACAGCTGTTGAACACAAAGACACAATATTGTGCAAAAACATATACAATGTTTATGTGAACAGACGACGTGTTGTTCTATAATATGATGAGATATAATAATCAAAACACAGGAAGCAATACGACCAAGTTGTATGTATATTCCATTCGACTAGTGTACATATTTATGTGTGAGGCACTTGATGCATACAGATATAAATACGAATATATTTAGGACTCACGCCTTTAATGTGTTAAGTAAGAAGAAAATATGCAACGGATAAAACTGTGCACGATGCTGATGAGATTGTGCCAGAAATGATAAACATACATTGAAAGTATTCAGGTATATACAAGTATTGTGAATAAAAGCTGTCGCCAACATTCTCACGCTCCTCAAAACAGAAGCAAAGGATACTGAAGTATATTAAAAGTGTAAATATGCAGGGTTGCAACGAATTTGATTCATGCATCGCCGACATTTTAAAAATGAAAGAGTGGCTTATGTTTTTGCTTGTGGACTATATTTCTGTGGCCGAATGGTAACTCAATTTTTTAAGAACACAATTAAGGTTTAAAACGTACCTACCAATTTGTCATTTTTCTGATTTTTGTTTTTCAAATAACTTTTTAATGAGAAACTATATCAAAATTTCTGTCTAACGGAGTGATATAAAATGAAACACACTTTATATTTATGGTATTATCTCAAATTTCGCAAAAAGTAGGAATCAAAGCAAGTGGAATTCTTAAGAAAAACTTATTTCGGCTTTGCATCCCATAAATGAGATATGGGAGAGATTCTCCTTTTTTTGTAAAATCGCATAACGATACCTACAGTTTAGCAACGATTCCGAACGTCAGCTTGACTTCTCCGATATTGTAGTCTGAAACACCGAGGAGACCTCCGATAAGAGAAATGTAGATAGCTGTGACAGGGCTCAACCAAGTTCATCCGCGTATTCTTCTTTGCTATATAAAATGTCTATAACACTGCAAATATACTATAAGTATTAGAAAAACATGTTTCCACAATGATGCGGTGTTGTCACATATTTACTAACTCACTTTACATACTTGCACGATAATGGCAAAGGGCATCAAAAACAGAACTTATTTAATACTAACCATCTTCCACGTCACTCTTCTCACACTCTGTTTACGTGCATTTAAGAAACAAGTGCGGGTAAGTTGAGCTGAGATGAGCATATGCTCGAGTTCTCCTCTGTTGCACAACAACCAAGTGAGTGTAAAAATACTGTGTTATAGCAAAAGTCCTCATTATCACACTGTATATACATACATATACTTCTAGTGGTGGCGATAGTGTAATGTGATACAAAAGTATCACACGATGCCAACGACGACGACACATGTACACTGAGATAGAATGAAGTATACGCCATAGTGAACTGATGTACTGGATAAGTGTTGGGGGTGTGTGTGTAGTATGCATGTTGTTGCTTTCTGTTTCATGTGAACGACGAGAACTCATTCATTTTCAACAAGTCCTATGCTGTTTCCCTCTTCGATTTTGTTTTTCTTTTATATTTATTTTATGCACTCTAAAGCCGTTTATGTGATTTCATTTTATAAGTATGATGAGTCCGATTTTCCTTTAAATGTGTGTAGGTGAATATTTTATGTCAACGTTTGTATGTCCTTGAGGGCCAGAGTATTTAAACTGTTGTATGTTTAAATACAGATTTGTTGTAAATGTGTCACTCTTTCTATTTGTTTACGTTCATGATGAGACATTCGATTTTTCACGAATTCAAAGGCATGTTAGTTGTTTGTATAAAATATTCCAAAGGCTCTCTAATGTATTGGATAAAATAAAGCGCTTGTTAATGGGAATTGTTAATATATACTGCTGACACTATTTATCAGATATTGTACTATCGGTTATTTTCAAATATTTGGAATAAGATACATTAGAAAACATTAAAGTTAGTTGCTCTAACTGTTTTATGCCTTTTGAATAACTTAACTCTATAAATAAACGAACTTTGTACAATGAATTATACGAGAAAGCACTTACTGCAGAAAACAGTGAAAATATAATATGTTTTATGCAGCGATTTTTCAAAGTTGGTTTTAAACTGTGATGGACATTTAATACCATTGCAATTCGCATGTTTCTAGTAAGTCAAGACAAAAGAGGAAATTCCAGAAACTAAGTGCAAAGAGTGCAATCAGTAGTTAGCGAACTTATTCATGACATTATCATAAGATTTTAATTTTTTGAGCTGGTCGTGTGATTAGTTTTTGTTTGTTAAAATTTATTGAAACATATTAACCAAATCAGCTAAGCGATCAGAAAGTTTCTATTGTCAATATTAATGGCAACTCATTGTCGCCTACTAAGATGTCGCTTTTCGAACTCCGTGACGAGTTCATCATGAGACACCTCTGTGACGAATTGGTGCACTCTGGAATGTCCACATATTTGTTAAATGGGAGTGTACTACTCCCATAGGAGTACTACTCCCATCTAGGCACACGAATATGCTTCAACTAAATAAATTTTACACAGTATATACTATATGATATAACTGCGATCTGAAACAGAGCCGGGCTATAGCGTGATGCAAAGACATTCATCCCCCTCTGTCTGTAGTGCCCAATCTGGGCCGCTTAAAAGAAAAAACGATTTCTTAGAGATTTTTGTGCGAATTTATTACAGATTTTTACCTTGATTTTCAGTTTCCTTTCGCTTATAAAATATGTCAATATGCCCAGAGAAATTAACTTTAATATTTTACATTTGTTGGATGTAATCTTTATACCATCACCCTTAGGAATGAGGGTATATATCATTTGAGTATCTTAAGACCAAATTCGTTTCAAAACTTTTTAAGACGAATAATATTTTTCGAACTTCAAACTTTCGAACGAACTTATGGAATTGTAAATGAGCAGAATAGCCCCACCCCTTCTGGTACCTCCCATACAAAATTACCTATTTGTGGATAATTAATACTTCTTCCATAGCTGCCAAACACACTACTGGAGTATATTTAAATTTGGTCAGATTATTTATCTTGCAATAGTAGACAAACCGTAAGAAAGCCGAAACCTTTGCCACACCCTTTCTGGTATCTCTAATACAAACATGTACATTAGGGGTATAACCAATTTTTTGGCATAGTACCATGAGGTCAACCATGTCCTAGTAACCACCAAAATCATAATGTTTTCTAATTTTTTTGGAAAAAGTTCACGCACCAATTGGTTTTTCTAAACAGGTGTTTAAAAAATTATTATACCATCACCCTTAGGGATGAGGGTATATATCATTTGATACGACCCAAAAGTATAACACAGAGAAGGAGTCACTTCAGACCCTAGGATTCTTAGAACCAAATTCGATTCAAATTCATTTGAGCCATGTCCGTCTGTCTGTCTGGTGGCTGTCCGGCTGGTTCGCACGATAATTTTCGAAAGACGGAACCAAATGTCTTGAAATTTTGCACGAGTTAATATTTTCCCAAAACTACTTACGGTATTGCAAATGGGCTTCATGGCTCCGCCCCTACTGGTAACTCCCATACATATACATCATTCCGCACACTTTAGAAATCGAGTTATAATATTATATAAATACACCCAACGGGATCGTACCCAAATTCTGTACTTAGTAAAGCTATTACAGGATAGAGTTTTGGAAAAAAATTTGAAGTCTAGCCACGCCCCTTCTGGTACCTCCCATACAAATTCACCTTTCCGCCCACCTTAGATATGGAGTAATAATATCAATAAATCCATCGTGCTCGTACCCTAATTCTTAATTTAGTAAAGCTATAGCAGGATACAGTTTTTGAGAACAAAACTGAAGTCTACCAACGCCCCATCTGGTACCGCTCACTTTAGAAATCGATTAATATTATTATTAGAACTACCGCGATCGTGACCAAATTCTGTATTTAGTAAAGTTCAAGCAGTATAAAGTTTTGGAGAAAAAATCTGGAAGTCCAGACACGCCCATTCTGGTACCTCCCATACAAATGTACCTTTCCGCCCACTATAGAGATGGAATAATAATATCAAAACACTTGACACGATCGTGCCCAAATTCTGTATTTAGTAAAGCTATAACAACATAAAGTTTTGGAGAAAAGATCTGGATGTCTAGACACGCCCCTTCTGGTACCTCCAGTACAAATGTACCTCGCCGCCCACTTTAGAGATGGAGTAATAATATCAATATTCTCAACACGATCGTGCCCCAATTCTGTATTTTATTAAGTTATAACAGGGTAAAGTTTTGGAGAAAAAATTGGAAGTCTAGTGGCGCCCCTTATGGGACCTCCCATACAAATGTACCTTTCCGCCCACTTCAGAGATGGAGTAATAATATCAATACAGCCAACGCTATCGTGCCCAAACTCTGTATTTAGTAAAGCTGTAACAGGATAAAGTTTTGGAGGATAAACCTAGAAGTCTAGACACGCCCCTTCTAGTACCTCCCATACAAATTTACCACTCCACCCACTTTAGAAATCGAGTAATAATATCAATATAATAGCAATTTTTTTTATTTTACTGAGGGTGATGGTATATGTAAGTCTGGTTGCCCGACTGAAACTTTCTTACTGGTTTTTATTTTAAATAAACATATTATTAATTTTCCTTAACCAAAAAGAAAATTAAAAATTTCAAAACTTTATCGCGATTGGTGCGTGAACTTTTTTGACCATAGCGAAAAAATAAATATACGTTCCCTTATAGTTTTTTTTGCTCTATTGGACTGGGCTATGCCAATTTTGATATTTTGAAAAATTGTTAAAAAGTTATATCCCTAATGTACATACATAAACTGAATTCACTCAAATTTTGCGTATGATGTTCGCTTATGAAAATTGGACTCATGTATGAATATCACGCTTTCTGGTACCTCCCATACAAAATGACCTACTTTTGGAAAGTTAATATTTCTCCCATAACTTCTAAACGGACACTGGGGGAGTAATGAAAATTGGTCGGTAAATTTACAGTGTGATAGAAAACAAAAACTAGAAAACCAAACTATACGACACACCCCTTCTGGAACATCCCATACAAATGACCGAACTCACCCCCATAGTCTAACATACATATCTTTTTTGAAAGTACACTGAATTCAGTCATATTTTGCGTAGGTTGTACGGTTATGAAAATTTGAATCAGGAATGAATATGGATAATAGCGGATCACCCCTTCTTATACCTCCCATGCAAAATGACCTTGTTTGGAAAATTAATATTTCTCCCATAACTTCTACACCGGCACCTGGGGAATAATCAAATTTGGTCAGTTAATGTATCTTGTAATAGGAGGCAAAACCTCAGCAGCCCTAACTAGTTGACACACCCCTTCTGGTACATCCCATATAAATTACCGATATTTCTCCTTATACATACATATCATTTTTGTATGTAGACTAAATTCAGACCAATTTTGCCAAGGTAAGTTAATTTGCAAATTAGACCCATTGTCCTGCCCTTAATTTAACCTCCTGTATAAATAAGTCAAATTTTTTAATTTTTTGCTCTACAAGCAGACTAAATATAATACATTAGTAATTTTATTCTATTATTACCTTTTAATTTCAATAACTTACGACTTAAACAAATTATATTGGGTGATGGTATTTATCAGTCAGTTTACCTGACTGAAATTTCTTACTGGTTTATATATGTCTCGTCTTGCAATGCGACCGAAAGTGGAATAGGTGGTTTTTACATCCGCTCACACGGAACGAAGGGTATGTTAATTTTGTTCTTCTATTTCAACGCCAATAAGGATTTTGGGTACCTTTTTGAAATTTTCATAGAATGTTGCTGAGGGGTCGGTGGTAATAATGGAGTACCAAAATTTTTGATATATCAAGTAGGCGTTGCCCGGCCCGCCCAATGTAACCTATTTTGTAAACGCAATATCTATATGTTACTAGCTGACCCGGCAAACGTTGTTCTGCCATACAACTTCTGACTCGGCGAACTTCGTTTCGCTCCAAGTTAACGCCTTCATATAAGCTCCAGAGTAATATTAAAACACATATAGTTCAAATTTTAATGTGACTAATTTGAATTTAATCAAAATCAGTGAAGAGCGGTCTGATAAACAATGTTTTTCGATTTGTTTTCCGGCGCTAAAACAAACAATGAAGAAACGCGAAAAACTGAGAAATGCGAGGTTGATCCCACAATATTCCAATGATTGGCCTTACGATTTACTGATTGTCATCGCAAAAGCCAAACGAATGGGGAATTGAATTTGCTAGAATTGGAAGGGAAATCGGTTGGTATAATATAAATTCGAGGTAAAAGGACTTCCTCTCCTTTGAAAAAAATTTACGGAAAAGTCATCAATCCAGTTGAAACATCAACAGGAATTTGGCCATTACAAAGCGCCAGTAGATATTTTGAAAATGCAGTAGCCGATGGGTCGTTTTGCAAAGTGACTCTCATGTTCGTGGTTAATATCAACTTCTTGTTATTCTGCCACAAAGACATTAATTTCATCAGCAGTAGCAGATTTTATGATGGCGGGAAGGAATATCAAATCGTTTCGAATCACCTCATAAAGCCTTCATCTTTCGTTCAACTGCCTCCAAAGCTCGTTGACGCGCTATCGTGCATTTATCTTAACTTAATTTCCCTTTGCACCCCATGAATGAGGTATGGGATAGCTTCTCGCGTTGTTGTGAATTAACACGCTTTCTATTTTTAGATTCACAACTAACGGCACCTACTTATTTATCGACGAATGCGAACGTCACTGTTTTTGAGAAGCTCTTACTAGACACGACGATTGAATCGACGCTTAATACTGCGAAGTTGCTGCCAAACAACATTCGAGGGGAGCCGACAATGAAAGAAAATTTTATTTATCTTTTTCTTTTAAGATGACTGGAGCCAGGTTTGAACCTGCATCTCCCGCATGGTAGTCGCGTGTTCTAACCACTATGCCACGGCCGGTCGTGCATTTATCCCAAATGATAATTTTGCATTCTCGCAACAATTTCGCTATCGCCGAACTTCTGGATATTGTGCCCAATGGCTTGTCAACTGTGAGAAGATTCATCGGCAACTTCAAAGCGGAGTGTGCAGTTCGACCGCCTTTCAACAAAGTGGCAGCAGATGGTGCAACAGCTAACGCAATTTGCGATCGATACGCATAAAAATTATTTGAGCTAACCTTTTTATTCGTTGTTTTTCCTGATGACTTGTAAACAAACCTGTCGTTGTATTGACCATCTTTAAATTGTGGTGATATTCACCCTCACCACGGCACACAGTGGGGAAAAAAACGTATGCAAAAAAAAACCCATGGCGACCTTCACCGATTTGGGTTATTTTTTACAGACGACTTTCTTAAAACATGTCCAGGTTGTAAATTAAGTTTTGTTCTAATCGGATAATAATTATGAGCAGGACACCGAGTAAAAGTGTGAAAATAGTGCTCCCATATATCTACTTGCAGTTGAGCCAAAAAAAATTGTTGTCTTATTTTTTCACTGATTTTAATACTTATGTTCACATTAATTGAGGTCAGTTCGAAATTTTTGGGACACGTAATGCAAAAAATATTTGACATTAAAGTCAAAAATTATTTTTTCATCGACTTTGACAAATTTTAAAGAAAGAACGGTAAGGAATTTAGAATAAATAAAAACGTAAATTCTGTGCACAATTTTGTTTCCAATAATACAAAAAAAGAATTTAAAAAATCGGTCAAAAATTGCGGCCTAAAATTTCAAATGTCCAAAAAAACTTTTTTTTCCCCACTGTGCGGCAGAACATCATTGAAGTGCATCATATGACCGATGAGTCTCCCGACGCTTGAGAAGAATATCGTGTGATTCCACGATGATATTCATATCAACAACTTTAAATGCAGTTATCTCCTAACAAAAATGTTCGATCGCGAAAAGGATACAGTTGGGATCTCATCTCAAATTAGATTGGGATCTCACCTCGAAATGAGTAGCAGCATAAGCCGATTGTAACTTCAGTGCATTGCTATGCTGGCATACGACAGACAATAAACCGATAACAACGCAGCGAAGATCTTTGTAGGCGATTGTCGAATCGTATTCAAAAGCAGCGCGATACAAGTCTATATTTTCGACTGGTCTTCATCTAGTAACATTCTGTCAAATTTGAGGTGGTGATTGTGCAGCGCGAAACTGTGCAATATGGGCACGTCTTCATTCATTTTTTTGGCACGTTAATTTTGCGTTTGATTATTACGGACGTTCTGACTAATTATAGCACGACGCGTACGTCGTGCAAAGTTTGATTGTCTAATAGGAGGCATTAGTCTAGTAAATAACTCTCCCTAAAAACATCCATGTCCTATTCGAAAAATCCAAATTTTTCGAGTTTTCCACCAAGAATTTATCTATTATTCCATTCGAAAAGTCATGTCGGAATAATAATCTAAAATTTTTTGCAGTTACATCGTCCAAAACTAACAAATCATACGACAAAAAGCTAAATTTCGTCGAATAAAAAATTAAATTTTTTCGAATTTTTCTGGAATTTTCCAACAAAATTTTTATATTCTTCCATTTGAAAAGTCATTTGCAATTATTGCACACAAAAAAGCTATTTTCGGTTATTCCAATTTCCCAAAATTTTCTCTCACATAAACCTTCTCCTGGTAATTGCGAACAACTAAAAAAAATTTCAGCAAAATCGGTCCAGCCGTTCTCAATTGATATATTACTATATGAATTAATATAACACCATTTTTATATAAATATAGGGACATTATTTATCTCGTTAAATTTTCCAACCAACATCAAAATCATCAAATCATGCGAAAACTGCAAAATTTCGTCGATAAAAAAAAATCCAATTTTTTGCGCCTTTCCGGAATTTTCCGAGTTTTTCCCTAATAATTTTCTATTTTTGCATTCGAAAAGCCATTTCGTAACAATTGCACTCAAATTTACCGGCTTTTCCTAAGGATTTTCCCAAAATTTTAAAGCATAAAAAATTCCTGCCAATATTGAAAAATCAAATATAGCAAACTGGGCCAACGTTCTCTCTTGATAAATTACAAACAAAATTTCACACTATTTTTATATTTATATATTTCACAATAATCCGAAATTTTTCAGCAACACAACGAATTTTGCACCTTTACGTCGTCTGAAATCATTAAATAAAGCGATACAATGGAAGATTTCGTCGAAGGCATCCAAATCTTTCGATTTTTTCTGGAATTCTCCGAGTTTTCCAATTTTTGCTATTTTTCCATTCTAAAAGTCATAATTGTTCGAAATTGTTCACATTTACATCGCCCAAAATTACCAAAACATACGATAAGAAGCAAAATTTTTTCGAATAAAATAATAAATTTGTTTGACATTTTCCATAATTTTCCAACTAAAATTTTATATTTTTCCATTCGAAAACAGACAAAAATTTAATTTAAATTTAATTTTAATATTTAAAATCTAATTTTCCGATTTTTCGGAATTTTCCGAGTTTTCCACCGACAATTTATCTATTTTTCCATTCGAAAAGTCGTTTCGGAATAATTATACGAAATTTTTCGCAAGTTACATCGTTCAAAACTATCAAATCGTACGACAAAAAACAAAATTTCATCGAAAAATAGTATTGAAATTTTTCGAATTTTTCCGAAATTTCCAAATTTTCCAAAAAATTGTTTTATTTTTCCATTCGAAAAACCATTCATAACAATTGCACACAAAATTCCATACAAAAAAACAATTTTCAGTTTTTGCAATTTTCCGGAGGAATTTCCCAAAATTTTCTTTTACATAAACCTTCTCCTCGCAATTACGAACAAGTGTCACTTTAGGTTGCACAATATATTATTCTTGTATGAAACTGCCCCAAAGCCAATATGTTCTTCGGAGCCTGTTATGAAATAAATTGCGTCATAACTGAATTACATAAGCTGTTTTTTTGAAATGTAATTGGTTTTCAATTTGTTACTAACTATAAATATATTTTAACTCTGATTTTAGAGTTTTTCTTAATAAATACCTTCTAAACCAGTACAGAAATTTCAGTCAGGTAAACTGACTGATAAATACCATCACCCGATATATGATGGAAATTAATAAATTAATAGTTAGGAAATTAATTAATTAATAAATTAATAGAAATTAATAGATTTTTAAAATAAAATATTTTTTGTCTGCATGTTGAGCAAAAACATACAAAATTTGACCTATTTGTACAGAAGGTACAATTAGGGACAGCACAACGTGTCTGATTTTTTTTTCGTAAGTCAACGTTCAATGATCGCTTATCTTGGCAAAATTTGTCTTAATTTAGTGTGCATTCAAAAATGATACGTAGGTAAAAGGGGAAATATCCCATATAAATATATATTTATATGGGATGTACCAGAAGGGATGTGCCAAACATTTAGGGTTACTGAGGCTTTGCCTCCTATTACAAGATAAATTAACT
>OZ035880.1:124170373-124223870 GCA_964034835.1 Muscina levida | reverse complement strand
GGACTAGCTGACCCGGCAAACGTTGTTCTGCCATACAACTTCGGACCCGGCAAACTTCGTCTCGCTCCTTCGCTAAAGCCTTCATATAAGCTCTAGGGTTATATTAAGACACAGATAGTTCAGATTTTAATTTAATTTATTTGAATTTAATTTAAATCAGTGAAGTTTGATCTGATAAACAATGTTTTTCGAATGAAGGCGGTTTGCCGACACGCGAAAGTACAGCTGACCGCGCGAAATCACGACACTTCGAGGTTGATCTCCCAACCTTCCAACGAAGCGCTTTGCGATTTATTGATTGTCATCATGAGGAATTAAATTAGCTAGAATTGGAAGGGACGGTCGGTTGGAATAATATAAATTCGTGGAATAAGGACTTTCTCTCCTTTAAATTTTCCTTTGATGATCGTCGCTTTAATCATATTGTTTATTAGTTTCTTGACAGACAACCGAGTACCGTCGAACAATTTCGGATGATTTAAATTTCGCAACATGATTATGATCCCACCTTCAGCTGACACATCTAGGGAGTTCAAAATTTCTGTCGGATAGTTGGTCGCCTCATTCTCGTCGGTCACGAACGATTTAACGCTGGTATTCCCAATTTCGTTAATTTCAAAATTCGATGTTGTCGTGCGAGCTCTGTGCAAACTGTCGTTAGATATCTCGTTCTTGTATTTGTCCCAAAATGCTCTCGGTTTCGACGGTTGACCCGTGGCTTTGATGATCGCAAACAATATACGAATTTGATTCGCGGGAGCAGAAACAGTTGCCTCGGCGAGCGTTGAGTTCCAATGCGTATCGTTTTCGAGCAAATGCAAACGTTTTCAAGCTTCTCGCAATGTGGCAACTGATTAAAACGAATAAAATTGAGACGCTCAGTTTCGACCTTGACGTACATGTCAACGCTGTACTGTTGAAATAACCTGCGATATCTTTACAGACGATTGTCACCATCTTGCCGAATCATCAATCGATAGGCATATAAATCCATTAAGCTATCCTTTTAATTCGTTGCTTCTCCTGGAATACGACTTCGAACTTATATGGAAAATAAAGAGAAGTGATGACTTGTAAACAAACATTTCGTTGTATTGACCATCTTTAAATTGAGATGATAGCCATCCTCTCCACGGCAGAACATCAACGGGTATTGAAGTGCAGTGTCCACTATCCCGACGCTTGAGAACAATTTCTCCCCAACAATTACCACTGCGACTTCATTATTAGTGGGAGCATTGAATTGTCTTCCATGGCCTCCAGAGGTTCTTTCGTCTGCTCTGATAAAGTTTTGTGGTCGTCAAAATGCATCGTATCCAATGCGATTGATCGACCATTTCGAGTTTAATCGCAGTAAAAATTGTACAACGTTGATCTAATACAATTGCCAAATCACCAACGAAATATATCTGAAGGAACTGATGATCTTCGTTTGGTGGTGGTAACAAAGCTCCCGCTCGATGGTGTATTTGCCCTTCAATCTGAATATTTAAAAGCAAGTTAAAAAACACAAAATCTGACTTTTTCGAAAACATCCGAACGTTAAGTAAACGCTAGCTTAGTTAACACTTTGCTAAAGATATTCCTAGAATAGTTAATTTTAAAAAATATTGTACCTTCGTAATTTTTTAAAAATGCAACGAAAATAAATGCAATGTTTCGGCCTATTTTAAAAAAGTGACAAAGATTTAATTTTGTTACTTTTTAGAATAAGCGACGAAGACATAAAATTATTTGAAATTTACTATTCTTGTCGTACTGAGCTAAGGTTTTACTCAGCTCCAGTAATACTATCAGACACGCATAACTACGTTTGTGTGGTTTTTCACTGTTCCACTGTGAAATGAGACGCCATTACCTTATAACTCGGATTGTAGCCGGGTTAATCAACAACTTCGGCTTCAAATGACGTCATTTGAAAGCATCTGTTATATTTTTGTGTCACTCAAAACGTCTTTTAACATAATAAATTTAATAGTAATCCGAAACTTTCCACGCATCATAACGAATTTTCCACTTTTAAATCAACTGTATTCATAAAGTTTTTTTTTCTAGTTTTACCGGAATTTTCCGAGTTTTCCACCAAAAATGTTTCTATTTTTCCATTTGAAAAGTCATTTAGGAATAATTATCTGACATTTTTCACATTAACATCGTCCAAAATTATCAAACTATACGTTAAAATGCAAAATTTCGTCGAAAAATATCCAAGTTTTCGAGTTTTTCCGGAATTTTTCGAGATTTCCACCAAGAATTTTTCCATTCGAAAGTCATTTCGGAATAATTATCCGAAAATTTTCACAGTTACATCGTCCAAAATTTAATCGAAAAAAAAATATTTTTTTAAAATTTTTACGGAATTTTCCGAATTTTTCCACAAAAATTTTATATTTATCTATGCCAAAATCCATTCCGTATCAATTGCATACAAAATACCGTACAAAAAGGCAATTTTCGATTTTTCAAATTTTCCGACTTTTCCGGAGGATTTTCCCAAATTCCCAAACCTACTCCTGGCAATTACGAATAACTGAAAAACAATTGAGCCAAATCGGTCCAACCGTTCTCGAGTTTTGCGCTTAGCAACACATTCAGCGACTTATTTTTATATTATAGATAGATGTACCAGAAGGGATGTGCCAAACATTTAGGGTTACTGAGGCTTTGCCTCCTATTACAAGATAAATTAACTGACCAAATTTGATTATCCACCCAGGTGCCGGTTTAGAAGTTATGGGAGAAATATAAATTTTCCAAACAAAGTCATTTTGTATGGGAGGTACCATAAGGGGTGATCCGATATAGTCCATATTCATTCCTGAGTAAAATCTTCATAACCGTACACCTTACGCAAAATTTAACTGAATTCAGTGTACTTTCAAAAAAAAAAAAAAAATTATGTTATGTGAGACTATGGGGGTGGGTTCGGTCATTTGTATGGGAGGTACCAACAGGGGTGTGTCAAATAGTTATGTTTTCTGAGGTTTTGCTTCCTTTCAGAAGATACATTTACTGATCAATTTTCATTACCCTCCAAGTGTCCGTTTGGAAGTTTTGGGAGAAATATTAATTTTCCAAAAATAGGTAATTTTGTATGGGAGGTACCAGAAGGCGTGAACCGATATAGTCCATGTTCATTCCTGCGTTTAATTTTCACAAGCGAACATCATACGCAAAATTTGAGTGAATTCACTTTACTTACAAAAAAGATATGTATGTAAAACTATGAGGGTCAATTCGGTCATTTGTATGGGAGGTACCAGAAGGGGTGTGGCAAAGGTTTCGGTTTTCTTAGGGTTTGTCTACTTTTGCAAGATAAATAAACTGACCATATTCAAACATCCTCCAGTTGTCCATTTGGAAGTTATGGAAGAAATATTAATTTTCCAAAAATCGGTCATTTTATATGGGAGGTACCAGAAGGCGTGAACTGATATAGTCTATATTCATACCTGAGTCTAATTTTCATAAGCAAACATCATACGCAAAATTTGAGTGATCTCAGTTTACTTACAAAAAAAAGATATGTATGTAAAACTATGAGGGTCATTTCGGTCATTTGTGTGGGAGGTACCAGAAGGGGTGTGTCAAATAGTTAGGCTCTCTGAGGTTTCGCCTCCTATCACAACATTACTTTATCGACCAATTTTCATAACCCCCTAAGTGTATAAGGTTCCAAGATAATCAAGATCAGACAAAAACTGTTTCCACCTCCAAAAATCCTATTTTATGGTGGTTAACAAAATTCATAAAAATATTTTAATTTCGTTCTAATATCGTTTGAGGGTAGCATTTTTAGTCTTGAACAAATTTTTAATGTTTTTATTGCCATATTACAGTCACAATTTTGGCACATTAAATGGAATACGAGCATGAAGTTTCTTGAGGCAACAGCACGCTCTTATTTTACTACACATTTAAAACCATAAGTTATATATATTTTGTATTTTGTATCACTCAAGCAGTAACCTTTTTCCATCACATCAATGTTGATTAATGGTCGTTTATATTAGCTATCAAAGTCCCACAATGATATAACAACAAATGCGGCCGTTTAATGTATGTAAATTATTAAAATGCAGCTCATTAGAATGTAAATATAGTTGCAAAACTTCATATACTATATAGTTAAAACAGTTTCGCCATTAGATGTGATTTCTTAATTTATATTCACATAATATTCTCACGAAAATCTTTTACAATTTTTAACAATATCAGTCTTTGCATGAATTTCAATAGAATAACTATTACCTACCAACTCACGTTCTCTTGGTGAAAACTTATCTAGAGAAAATTAAAAAAAGATGCAACATTATAAAAATTTAACATATAAAATAGTACGTTTAATGTTTTTCCCCATCTTGGGAAAAGAAATCCGGAAAAAGTGTGAGAAAAAACCAAACCACAAGTAGTTAAAATTAAAAATTATGAGTGTAGTTGGACATAAAATTATTTCCAAGTTTTCCATGAAAAATTAATTAAATTATGGAAATTTGACAAAATGAAACAACCCCCCCAACTCTGGTATCACCTAGCAGCGCTCTTACCTGCACTCTTTTTCTAACACAATGAACATTGCAGATACATAATGAGAAAATGTTGCATGAATACACATTGCAGCCACGTTTTAGCGTTGCAGGAAGAGATTTGAACGCACACACACACACACAAGAAAAAACAGCAACAACTTCTAAATTATATACACTTGCAAGACGTTAATAAGGAGTGAGGTACAAAGATGTGTATATTTTTAATTATAACTTAAGCAAAATAAGTACAGAGATAACAAACATACAGAAAAAGATACGATAGTTAGAAGGTTTTGAAATTTTTGAGTGGAAGCAGATGGAAACGACGTTATTTTAATGAAAAAGTGCAGATGAATCTTAAAGTCAATTATATTAAAAGTTGTTTGAAACGTAGGTAAGTATTATACAGAACAATAGGGACGTGTGAATCTTGAAGGACACCTTAAGGGCATAAAGACGTTTTCCTAGTTATTTTCATTTAATAATATATTTCCGATGGTGAACCAGTTGTGTGATATATAGAGAAGAATATTTGAAATAATAATAATAATAATAATAGGTAAAGTATGGCAATCAGATCCATTAGCAAGTTTAAGCATATCGTACGGTATTCTTAAAATTTAGTTATTTTTTAAGATGCTGGGTAGGAATCGATTAGAAAGAAAAGGAAATGAGACATAAAGAAAAAAATAACCAAATCAAAAAAAGGAACATTGCTGCTTGTTTGACGTAATTATTTGATACAATAAAAAGTGTAACGAATTAAAAAAGATATGTAAGATTTCGAGTATCTTACAAAATAATTCGTTTCAGGACTTATAAGGACGATTGAGGCTTGTTCGTCCGTCTGGATGGTGTGCAGGATAACTCGAGTAAACCTTAACTGATTCATATAAAATTTTATCAATTGTAATATTTTCCAAAATAAAGCAATGGGATTGAGAATAGCCCTCTAGTACCTCTCATACAGAATTATGGAGAATATTTAAATTTGATCAGTTAAACCAACAAAAAAAACTCTCCGAAAACCAAAACCTTTGCCCTACCTTCTGGATCCTATCCACTTGACCAAGTTGAAAACAATGAATTCAGCATAACATAATTCCGAAAAATAGACTCAGAAATAAATATGGACTATATCAGCTGACTCCTTCTGGTACCTCCCATTCAAAATCGCCTATTTTTTGGAAATATATATTTATACCCTCACCCTACGGGTAGAAGGGTATATATCATTTGATATAACCCAAAAGTGTAACACATAGCAGGAGTCACTTTAGACCCTAAGTTTCTTTGAACCAAATTCGATTCATGAAATTTTAAGTCGTTTGAGTCATGTCCGTCTGTCTGTCCGTCTGTCAGTCTGGCTGTCCGGCTGGTTCCCACGATAAATTTTGAAAGACGCAACCAAATGTTTTGAAATTTTGCACGAGTTAATATTTCCCAAAAACTACTTACGGTATTGCAAAAGGACTACATGGCCCCGCCCCTTCTGGTACCTCCCATACAAATACATCATCCCGCCCAATTAAGAAATCGAGTAATAATATCATTACACCTAACGGTATCATACCCAAATTCTTTACTTAGTAAAGCTATTACAGGATAAAGATTTGAAAAAAAATTAAGTCTAGCCATGCCCCATCCCTTTCCGCCCACTTTAGAGATGGACTAATAATATCAATATACCAAACGGGATCGTACCCAAACACTATTTTTAGTAAAGCTGTAACAGGATATTATTAATATACCTAACGCGGTCGTGTCCAAATTCTATATTTAGTAAAGTTCAAGCAGGATAAAGTTTTTGAGAAAAATTTTGGAAGCCTATACACGCCTCTTCTTGTACCTCCCATACAAATGTACCACTCCGCCCACTTTATAGATGGAGTAAGAATATCAATACACTCGACACGATCGTGTCCAAATTCAGTATTTTGTTAAGCTATAACAAGATTAAGTTTCGGAGAAAAAATCTGGTAGTCAAGACACGCCTCTTCTGATACGTCCCATACAAATGTACCACTCCGCCCACTTTAGAAATCGAGTAATAGTATCAATATAATAGAACAGTGTTTGTTTAACTGAGGGTGAGGGTATTTGTAAGTCGGGTTCCCCGACTGAAACTTTCTTACTGGTTTTAATATATCGTTGGTATACTGCGTAAACTGACCAACTCCACTTTTTTATGAAATGGACTTAATGATGCAAAAGTGATTCAATAGTTTGTGCCCTCTTAAAAATCCTATGACTCTTAAAAATAGTTTTGTATTTATTATAAAAAACACAAGCGGCCATAAACTTTAAATCATCAATAGATAAGAAAAACAAAAGGTGATCAAGTTTACGCAGTATACAAACAATATATGTTTTTCCTTTTCTTCGTGTTTTCATAATAAATTTTTGTTTAAGGAGAGTGGCTTATTAGGCCACCGCTCCCGATCCTAGTTTCTTGGGGCTGCCAAAGCCACTAAGAGAGCCTGTGTTGAGCTTCAGTAACTTCTGTTACCTAGTTCCTAAGACGCATCGGTGGTAGCATGCCGATTAGGTTACTCAACATTTCGCCTTCTAACTTAAGCTAACTTCTAAGCGGTTGCTTTAAAGTCATTGCCCGGGGAATACTTGGTCTAAGACCGGAAGTAGTAAGCTGCTTGGACAGTGCCACAAAGGAATCGCTTCTGGTCACTCCCAAGTGAGTGACAATCAGTAACTTTCCACCTCTGGGCAAAGTCCCATAACCTAAACAATATATACATATTTAAAATGTTTACTGTAGATCTGTTCATGTCAATGTCTACGGAAATAAATCGACTCCAAATTTTTATCAAGTAAATACATGAAATCTTATTTAATAATAATTAGTCACCTTAAGATATTGCGGGCTTCTGGGTGTTAAAGATACACACGGTGCATAAAGTATTTTCCAAACACGAAGATAAACTCTAACATGTGCGACTAAGAACATCATAGTGTAATGTCGTACATCACTCTCCTGTGCCATTATAATGCTATGCATATACGAACTACTTAGCTCTAATTTAATTAATCTTGTAGCATGTACAGATTTCGTAAGAGAACCCCGTAATACCTTAACTAAATAACAAGCAACTTCCTTGACAAACATAACACTTTTTAGTACAAAAACATCTACAAATACATACATATACATACACTAACGAAAATAAGTATTGATTTTATTTTATGTAGGGTGGATCTGCATTATGGGCTTACACCTCAATTATTAAATAGATTAGCTAACTATAATCTTTTTTTTAGCAGAATAATTAGAATATACAAAAATAATTGGGATACTGTCATACAATTTTTTATTTCTGCGAAATTTTTGAAATAAAAAGTATATGCTCCCATAAAAGAATTATCATTAAGTTATGAGCAGGGCAACCGGAAATATGAAAATGCATGTTTTTTTAGAACGAGATATTATTAAATGGGTAAGGTTATATGTTTCATACTTTTACAAGTGTATTGACACATATTTGTTAGAGCATATTTTTGAATATTTTATCCATAAAGTCATATTTTAGCATACATTGTTTTCAAGAACATATTTAAAAAAAAATATCCTTTTTTAAGCATATTTCATATTTTTGAGGGCATATTTTTTTAAGATATGTTTTTTAAGCATATTTTATATTTTTCACTTTAATTTAATTAAAAATCCTATTCTCCACGCGCGTTCTTGTTCAATAAATAAACAAAATATAAAAAAAGTTTTTCCACGGATTTTGATCCTGGACGTAATGCTTTAAGCTGAAACGGCAATACTAAAGGAGTTTGCAGAAAAGTTTCTTCACTGGCGATCTGAAAGATCACTTGCAGATTTCAAGTGAAGCAGCATTTAGAAAGCGGCAAACATATTCAACTAAATCAAAGAAGTGAAAATAATCTGACTGAACAATTGGGGGATAGGTAATTATATCATCACCCTTAGGGATAAGTGTATATATCATTTGATACGACCCAAAAGTGTAACACATAGAAGGGGTCACTTAAGACCCTAGGTATCTTTGAACCAAATTCGATTCATGACTTTTTGAGGCGTTTGAGCCATGTCCGTCTGTCTGTCTGTCTGGCTGTCCGGCTGGTGCGCACGATAACTTTCGAAAAAAGCAACCAAATTTTTTGAAATTTTGCAAGAGTTAATATTTTCCCAAAACTACTTACGCTATTGTATTTGGGCTACATGGCCCCGCCCCTTTCGGTACCTCCCATACAAATGTACCTTACCGCTCACTAAAGATGTGGAGTAATAATATCAATAAATCCAACGTGGGAGTACCCAAATTCTTTATTTATTAAAGCTTTAACAGGATAAAGTTTTTGAGGAAAAAAATTGGAAGTCTAGCCACGCCCCTTCAGGTACCTCCCAGAGTTTTAGAGAAGAAATCTGGAAGTTTAGACACGCCCTTCTGGTACCTCCCATACAAATGTACCACTTCGCCCACTTTAGGGATGGAGTAATAATATCAATACACCCAACGCCATCGTGCCCAAATTCTGTATTTAGTAAAGGTATAACATGATAAAGTTTTGGACATACAAATTTACTACTCCGCCCACTTCAGAAATCAAGTAATAATATAAGTATAATAGAAAATTTGTTGTTGTACTGAGGGTGATGGTATATGTAAGTCGGGTTGCCCGACAGAAACTTTCTTACTAGTTGATCGCAGCTGACATTGCTGTTGTCGTTATAAATTTGTCATGATAAACGACCCAGTTAGAATTGATGCAAAGTGTACTGTATTTGTGGGTGGTAGAGGCGTATCTTCTCTAAAGTAAGAAATTTTGACTTTTGTTGATTTGAATCATTTAATTTCTCATAGATGTTGGGAAATTGTTTGATTTGAGAAGAAATGCAAAAACATATATTTTATTCCATAGCGATATTATTGAGAGGAAGCTTGGAGCTTACCGCTTGAGAGCTGGAAGGTGACAAGACAGATTTTAGGTTTTTTTTTAAGTTTGTTAACTTAATTTTGGTTTCGTTAAACTTCAAAACATTCAAAAATAGTATTCACAGTAATAAGGACAATTTTTACAATTTTAATAAATGTACATCTTTATATATAAAAGGCTTGGGTGACTGACTGATCACTCTCCAGCCCAAACGGCTAAAGCTAGAACCGTAAAATTTGGAAAGAAGGTTTCTTTTATGACGTAGGCACGCACTAAAAACGGATTTTTAGAAGTTCGGACTGCAAGGGGGTAAAATAGGCGTGGTACCGCCCCATATAACTCGAATTTTTAAATGGCTGTATCTTTTAAACCATTATAGGTACAAAGTCGAGATTTGGTACGTATATCGGCCGTATAAGAATAAATTCTTTGTTTGTGGAAAGCGGGCGGTAGTTATTGTAGCCAAATAAATGGATCGATTGTAAGTATATTTTCATTGTGTGATACTGTCCATAGGGCCACTATAATAGGCTACATGGAAACGTAATTAGACAAAGGGGCGTGGCACCGCCCATACAAACCGAAATTTCAATCGGTTTTATCTCAGATGGCATTAGAGGTATGAAGATGAGATTTGCTACATATGGAAATGGTACATGGGGGATTACGTCTCGCTGGGAAATGGGCGGTGCCACGCCCCTTTTGAAACAATTGTTATGTCGCTCATATTAATAGATAAGAACGGATTATTAGAAACTCGTACTTTTATGTGGTATCATAAATAAAAGTTGTATCATCGCCTAAACCAATCGGCAAATGATTTAATCGCGAAAATTGATATGGAAATGCTTACTATCAAATTGGATTGAAGTATTTTTTTTTAAATCCGATGTTTCTGGGTAAAAAAAAAGGAATAAAAATTTTACTATCGCCCAGACCAAACGGCTAATGATGTAATCATGATAAGTTATAAAGGCTTGCTTCCTATGGAATTAGAACGAAGCAAGAAGGGTTTTCGAAATTCTTACCTTTTAGGGGTAAAAAGGACTAAAAGGGATAAAACTGGTAATAAATTCCTCAAAAATTTAAGTGAATATTTTAGATTTGCGATGTGGTTATTCTTCGAAATTCATTCTTTAGTTGTAAAAATACTGAAAAAGGGATAAAACTGGTACTATCGCCCAGACCAAATGCCTAAAGGTAAAGCTACGAAAATGTACATAGCCAAATAGGATATTTAAAAATTCGAACATTTAGGGGTAAAAAGGCCGAATACGAATAAAACTGGTATCATCACCCAGACCAAAGAGCTAAATCTATAAACGTACATACATATGTATATGGGCATGCTTCCTATAGAATTAGAGGAGATACCAGTCTATTTGAGTTGTGCAATACCAATTATATCTTTTGAAAGTCGTACTATTAGGGATAAAAAGTGAATAAAGTGCTACAAGCATTGAGACCAATGAGATAAACCTACAGTCACATAAATGGGTAGTCTTGTAAAGCATTCGTCTTATGAAGCGTTTGAATTTTGCCTGTTTTGCTAAAATTCATAAGAAGGTTCATTGTAAGTACGGACGAAGCAAAGCGAGCCGGGAAAGCTAGTGTAAATATAATTTATGACAAAGTAAAGCTTATAAAATCATTGAAAAGTACACTTTATCATTAAACATTTTAAATTCAATAGTGATTTTGGTAGACTCACAAAAGAACATGATTTTCAAGAAAAGCTGTGCCGAGATTTTGTGCCTTCTGACATCCCACTTTACAAAATGTAAAACAAGCATATAAGAAAACTATTTGAGGATTACACGGACTACCAAGTGCCATCTGAAACAGTACTTCAAAATAAACATTAAAAAAAATACAACGACTGCATGGACAATTGCTCGACAGTGAGACGACGGCATCAAAAATCTGGACGTCAACTTCAATAAGAATAATGTTTTGCTCTTTGTGACGAGTACAGCCCAATACTTGGTAGAGGCCGCAAAAGCTTCAGTGGCATTTTATAAGCATATTTTAAGAGTATATTTTGCTATTTTTAGGGCATATTTTAAGCGCATAAACCACGATTTTTAGTGAATATTTCCGGTTGTCCATTGAACCAAGTTTTCTGATGAGGATTCGTGGGTGAATCCGAAATAGCTATACAGACTGCCTGGCATTATAAGAATTATGCTATACTTCTTTCAAAATATGTATACTAAACTTCAATATCATTGATGTTCCCAATGCACAGTGGCCATGACGACTGCCGCACCGACGAAACTAGGTAATGAAAACACGCTCAGACAAGCCCTAGTAAGATAGTAAATGTAAGGAAAAGGATGCTACATACAGGGTAAGCCAATGGTAATAATGAGAAAAGTGAGGAGATAAAACGCCTCTTCAGGTGGAGAAATTATAGGCTCTATGAAATAAGGCCCCAAGAAATAAGGCCCCAAAACAAAAATGAAATAAAGCCCCTTCATTTTTTGGGACATTATTTCATTTTTGTTTTGGGGCCTTATTTCGGTATGAAATAAAGCCCCAAATTTCGAAACTGAAATAATGCCCTAATCTCGCAACTCTAATTCTCTGACATTATTAAAAGACGAATGCGGTGCGGCGGTGATCATCGTCTATGGAATTATGTAACTTTTCCGTTCGGTATAAACAATGCCTGACAGATCCAGACTTCTGTATATTAGTGTAGGTGCATGTCATATATATACTTATATATATATAGCATAAAGCGTACCACCGCACACACGTTTGACTCTGTGTGAATGCAATTCTGTGTCTTAAGTCGTAAAGGATAACGTAGCTGTTGTCTAAAGTTTTTTACAAGTAAATTCAGATTATCTTCACATGTGCGAGTGTGTTCGTGTGTCTATAAGGTTTCCCTTCAAGTTTTAATTTTTCGTTCTTGTGCAATGTTTCGACATTGCCAAACATTTTTTCGACATAAACTTACTTCATAGTCTTTTTGGTTTTATGAGCGTTTATGTGTGTGTGTATGAAGTATTATGCGATCACTGCTGGCAATGCGTGTAATTGTGCATAACTTTTCGTGTTTTCTTGTTTTTAGCTTCATTATGTTTATTCAAAAAATTAAAACAAGAATCTGAAACATGGATAATGATGTTAACGGCAACCCGCCATTTCCACCATTAAATCTGCTGTAGTTTACGCTGCAATGTAAATAAGTTGCTAAACGGCACTGTGTTGAAGTATATATATACCTCCGAAACCTGGCTAAAAAGAAAAGCCCACACAATAACTTAATATTTTATATTCTCTTGGCGGTCAGTGTGTGTGAGATAAGAGGAAAAATCATGCGTTTTAATTGCTATTCTTGGTTAAGAGTAACTATGTGAACGAATTTTAATATTCTACTATTACTTAACCCACAGATTCTGGCCTGTATCCAAATGGTATAAATGTTGACACTGTTACAATAAAATAACGATTGGTCCATTACTTGGACTCTAAATTTATTAGTAACAAAGGCAATCTCACCAAGAATAAAAACAGTTGTAGTTCTGCATATATATGACTAGATTACCCGCAGACCCCCACAATTATTGATGAAAATGTTTCGTACTGTTACAGTTTAATAACAATTGGTCCATTACTTTTACCGCTGAAATGTTTCAGTTTTAAGGGGCGCGGCGCACAGTGCGATTTTGGTGTCAACTAAGCCAATTTGTTGACCACTGAAAATCTAACGATGGGGTTTTGTAGAGAAATTTATATAACATATGTATATGTAATGAGCATTTATAGTTTTCTAAACAAAAAATGGAATTTTTTTTTTTTGAAAATTTAAGCAAAGTCCCTACAAAATTACTTACTTACTTACTTAAGTGGCCCATTACAACTTACGAACATGGTTCATAAATTTCAGGCCGGAAGCATTAAATAATCCCACACGCTTCGGTCTTCTGTCCTACCAGATGGTGGCACGTCGCCAACCATTTGGTCCTCCAACGAAGTTTTGGATCTCCCTGCTCTGCGCCGTCCAGCAGTTTCGCCTTCAAACACCATTCTGGCTGGAACATTTACATCTATCCTGGCAACATGTCCCAGCTATCGTAGTCGTTGGATTCTGACTCTTTGAGCTACGTCGATGGAGAAACTTTCCGTCGACACAGATAGGACCATGTATTTTTATACCATCACCCTTAGGGATGAGGGTATATAGTATTTGATACGAAAAAAAGGGTAACGCATTAAAGGAGACGAGTTAGACCCCAAGTATCTTAAGACCAAATTCGTTTCAGGACTTTTTAAGACGATTGAGCTATGTCCGTATGTCTGGCTGGTTAGCTGGATGGCTGGTCAGCAGGATAACTCGAGTAATCCTTAACGGATCGGTAAAAAAAACCCTAAGAAAACCGAAACCTTTGCCATACCCCTTCTGGTACCTCCCATACAAATGACCGAATTGACACTCAAAGTTTTACATACACATCTTTTTTTTAGTAAACTGAATTCACTCAAATTTTGCGTATGATGTTCGCTTATGAAAAGTTGAATTAGGAATAAATAAAATTACCTATTTTGGGAAAATTAATATTTCTCCCATAACTTCCCAACGGACACTTGGGTGGTAGTGAATATTTGTCGATAAATTTATGTTGTGATAGGAGGCGTAACCTCAGAGAGCCTAACTATTTGACTCACCCCTTCTGGTACCTCACATACAAATGACCGAACCCACCCCCATAGTCTCACATACATATCTTTTTTGTAAGCAAAATGAATTCACTCAAATTTTGCGTATGATGTTTGCTTGTGAAAATTAGACTCAGGAATGAACATGGACTATATTGGTTCACGCCTTCTGGTACCTCCCATACAAAATTACCTATTTTTGGAAAATTAATATTTTTACCATAACTTCCAAACGGACACTTGGGGGTAATGAAAATTGATCGGTAAATTTATCTTCTGATAGAAGGCAAAACCTCAGAAAACCTAACTATTTGACACACCCCTGTTGGTACCTCCCATACAAATGACCGAAACCACCCCCATAGTCTCACATACATATCTTTTTTGTAAGTACACTGAATTCAGTAAAATTTTGCATATGGTGTACGGTTATGAATGTTTTAATCAGGAATGAATATGGACTGTATCGGATCACCTCTTCTGGTATCTCCCATACAAAATGACTTTATTTGGAAAATTAATATTTCTCCCATAACTTCTAAACCGGCACCTGGGGGGATATTCAGATAATTTGTCTTGTAATTACAGGCAAAGCCTCAGCAACCCTAACTATTTGGCACACCCTTTCTGGTACCTCCCATATAAATATATGGGATATTTCCAATTTTACATACGTATCATTTTTGTATGTACACTGAAATCAGACAAATTTTGCCAAGGTAAGCGATCATTGAACGTTGATTTACGAAAAAAAATCAGACACGTTGTGCTGCCCCTAATTGTACCTTCTGTACAAAAAGGTCACATTTTGTATGTTTTTGCTCTACATGCAGACAAAAAATAATACATAAGTAATTTTATTTTAAAAATCTATTAATTTCAATAACTCAAGACATAAAGAATATCTTATATTGGGTGATGGTATTTATCAGTCAGTTTACCTGACTGAAATTTCTGTACTGGTTCGTAGTACTTTTTTATCATATACTATCAGGTTTTGAATGTCCGTTGTCGTAAGCACCAACGATTCGGCAGCATACAACATAACGGGTAAAATTAGCAACTGGTATCACCTTTTCCATAACTATTAGGGTGATCGGACCGGTTTTTACTAATATGTTAAAACCGATTATATTTTCTTAGCGGTTTCGGTTTTTTAAAAAGTAAATTTTTCGAATATCGAAGAAAACGGGTTTTTAACATCGAATACCCGGTTTTATTCTAAGAATATGTTTTTATGAATTTCTGAGTTTTAATGTTTTAAAAACTTTCAAAATATGTTTTTGTTAGTCGATCTTACAGTACATTATCTTAATTTACGTCACAAAGGGGTCTGAAGATGAACTCGTCATGGAGTTCGAAACGCGTCATTCTAGTGCGTGACACACTGAATTTGACCAACAATATCAAACAATAAATAAAAAATACTTTTCTGATCTTGAGCCGAATTTGTGGTATCATTTCGATACACTAACGTAAATTAATATAATGTACTGTAAGATTGACTAACAGAAACAAATAAATATACACTGGCACGGCACGGCCTAACAAACTATATATGCTTAGTAGTAGTAGTAAGCAAAAACTATATGCTTAGTAGTAGTAGTAAGCTTAGTTAAACAATATACCTTGTAAGAAGCTTAAGCTTTGTGGTGAAAAAGCCTGGGCTTTGTGGTAAAGCTTGAGCTTTGAGGTAAAAAGGGAATCGTGGGGATAAAATATCCTCCATTCTCATGGTTGATTATTAATGGTCTAATTCATAACTATGCTGGACATTTTCGGCTGATATATATACGGCAGATGATGTACCATTGTGCATCAGTTCGTTACAAAGGGGTCCGAAGATAAACTCGTCATGGAGTTCGAAACGCGTCATCCTAGTGCGTAACACACTGAATTTGACCAAAAATATCAAACAATAAATAAACCAGTAAGAAAGTTTCAGTCGGGCGACCCGACTTACATATACCATCACCCTCAGTAAAATTAAAAAAATTGCTATTATATTGATATTATTACTCGATTTCTAAAGTGGGTGGAGTGGTAAATTTGTGTGGGAGGTACTAGAAAGGGCGTGTTTAGACTTCTAGGTTTATCCTCCAAAACTTTATCCTATTATAGCTTTACTCAATACAGAGTTTGAGCACGATAGCGTTGGATGTATTGATATTATTACTCCATCTCTGAAGTGGGCGAAAAGGTACATTTGTATGGGACTTCCAATTTTTTCTCCAAAACTTTATCCTGTTATAACTTAATAAAATACAGAATTGGGGCACGATCGTGTCGAGAATATTGATATTATTAATCCATCTCTAAAGTGGGCGGCGTGGTACATTTGTATGGGAGGTACCAGAAGGGGCGTGTCTAGACATCCAGATCTTTTCTCCAAAACTTTATCCTGTTATAGCTTTACTAAATACAGAATTGGGGCTGGATCGTGTCAAGTCTATTGATATTATTATTCTATCTCTAAAGTGGGCGGAAAGGTACATTTGTATGGGAGGTACCAGAATGGGCATGTCTAGACTTCCAGATTTTTCTCCAAAACTTTATCATGCTTGAACGTTACTAAATACAGAATTTGGTCACGATCGCGGTAGTTCTAATAATAATATTAATCTATTTCTAAAGTGGGCGGTACCAGATGTGTGTGGGAGGTACCAGATGGGGCGTTGGTAGACTTCAGTTTTTTTTCTCAAAAACTGTATCCTGCTATAGCTTTACTAAATTAAGAATTAGGGTACGAGCGCGATGGATTTATTGATATTATTACTCCATATCTAAAGTGGGCGGAAAGGTGAATTTGTATGGGAGGTACCAGAAGGGGCGTGGCTGGACTTCCAATTTTTTTTCCAAAACTTTATCCTGTAATGGCTTTACTAAGTACAGAGTTTGGGTACGATCGCGTTGGGTGTATTGATATTATAACTCGATTTCTAAAGTGGGCGGAATGATGTATTTGTATGGGAGGTACCAGAAGGGGCGGAGCCATGTAGCCCATTTGCAATACCGTAAGTAGTTTTGGGGAAATATTAACTCGTGCAAAATTTCAAGACATTTGGTTGCGTCTTTCGAAAGTTATCGTGCGAACCAGCCGGACAGCCACCAGACAGACAGACAGACGGACATGGCTCAAATGACTTAAAAAGTCATGAATCGAATTTGGTTCTAAGAAACCTAGAGTCTGAAGTGACTCCTTCTATGTGTTACAATTTTGGGTCGTATCTGATATATACCCTCATCCCTAAGGGTGATGGTATAAAAATACTTTTCTGATCTTGAGCCGAATTTGTGGTATCATTTCGATACACTAACGTAAATTAATATAACTTTCAAAATATTTATAAGTAGTGATGATTGTGATCATGATTTGTAACACGAATTAAATACTCTATTAAAAGTATTCAAAAATCAAAATACCATTTAAGAAGAACAAATACTCCAAATATTTTTGAGGACTTTTTGTACTTGAAGACTTTTTGTACTTAGACAAATGACATACTCCATCTTGAAAACTTACTTAATGCTTTCTTAGCTTTATCGTCGGTATTCTGCGAAAACGATTCAAGTCCACTTTTTGTGTTTCTGGCATAGAATACGACTTTTGGAATACTTTTGCAAAAAATTTAAAGTGAATTTTTTGTGTTTCTGAGTTTTAATACAACAACTACAAAACTATTTAAAATAGACATATGATTTCTCTACAGGGTATATACTATGACTATACTTTTAAGCCCAAAATGTGAAATTCTTTCCTGGTGTAAAAAGGCTATAACATCATTTTCAATGTCAAATTTTATAAAACAAAAGAAATAAAATCAATAAACTCCTAAAAAATCGATAAACTCTTAAATAAACTCGTAAACAGTTTAACTGTATATTTGTTTTAAGAATACATGTGTATTCTCTTTATTATACAATTTATATGATTCTTTTTTGCTTTGTTATGCTTTTCCATGAAATGTTTTTGGTTACACAAAATTTATTTTACTAAATAAAATTATTTTTCATCCTAATTTTAGATGTTTTAATAATTTAAAATATAACCGGTTAACCGGTTTTTATAAAATAACCGAAACAGAAACCGCTTTATTTTGAATTGAAATTTTTCGAAGAAGCCGAAAACCGGTTTCTAAAAAATGTCGAAGAATCGATCACCCTAATAACTATATTAACTAGCTTATATCTTTAGCTATTATCCTGCCTGAGACCTCTTTCAGTGTGGAATGGTTTTATCCTTACCAATCTTAACCAAGGATTCGGTGTTTTCCAAGGTACATCTGCCAAGTCGAATTAGCTTTGCAGTAATACCAACCTCATACATTGCTTCATATAACTTATTCCTTACCGGAGCGTCGAATGCTCTTTTGCCATATGTTCTCCATGAGCTGGTGCATTAAAAACAAGTGGGTATTCTAGAGCGGTGTCCGTATCCAGTAAATTTCTCAAATGATCTCTCCATATCTTCAGAAAGTTATCCGGGTCCGTCACTAACTGGCAATCGCTGTCCTTGTAGGGTTGCCTGTTCCACGAATTCTCGCCTTAACTCTCTGGTAGAATTTCCCCTCTACTTCGGAGCAACTCTTTGCATCCTTTGCACTCATCCTGTCACTTCTTCAGCTCCTTCTTTTTGCGTCTGGGAAGACGAGTTGCCTCTCGTCTCTTTTTCTTGTGCCGTTCACGAACAGCTCGCATTGCCATTGGCTGCAGTTTCGCCCTGTATGCAGCATTCGTCTCTCTCGTGGATTGCGACATTTATCATTGTCCTAGGCATGTTCTTGAGACGGCTTTGTATACCAATTACGCTTCTCGCAGTCCGTTCTATGGAGTCGGCTGTATATTGCCACTTCCAGGTAATATTATCATGGGTTGGAGCATTCCGTAGTAGTTGAGTTAGGTGGATGGAGTAGCCGTCCGCTACCTCTGTGATTCGAAGTTTGCTGATGTCCAGCTTTCGTTGTGCCTGTGATCGGTGATCGGAGACAATGTCTGCACTCCTGGTCACTCGTACGTCCAAGACACTCGATGCGTAATTACCATCTACTACGAAGTGGTCAATTTGATTCCTCGTCCATTGATCTGCAGATAACCATATTGCTTTATGAAAATTTCTAGGGTCAAAACTAGTGCTGCAAACTACAATAATTCTTGCCTCAGAGAAATCAATCAATCTGATGCCATTGTTTAACGTTTCGATGTTCAGACTGAATTTTCCGATTGTAGCCTCAAATGCGGTCTCTCTGCCTTATTTAGCATTTAACTCTCCAGGTACAATTTTGACGTCACGGCTTGGGCTCATATACATTTTCTAGGCTCTCGTATAATTAGTCTTTGTCCTCATCGCTTTTCTCTACTGTCGGAGCATGGACACGCATAAGTCTTATGTGGAAAAACTTTGTTTTGACTCTAATGATAGCAATTTGTTCATACACACACCGGGTTGAACCGTTAAACTAGGTGTCGCAATATCTCGCCAACCAAAAATTCACATCCAAACTGGTACTTGTTCACATGTCCACTAAGTATATGCCGCACGTCTTCATGCGCGAGCAACCGTGTCCCGTCCACCGGATTTCCTGTAAAACGGTTATGTCAGCCTTGTATTCTTCGAGGACTTCCTCCAGTTGTATGGAGGCACCTGGTCTATACAGTGTTCTAACATAACATATCCTCAAATGATGGTCCTTAATTCGTTTGCGGTGGTCGTCAACATTTTGAGGGGTCCGTTTTATTCTTTTCTTACTTCTTTTCATTGCAATACGTCTGTGGCGGGTTGCAAGCCCAGTGCACCACGTCGCAGTTTTCTCCTCCTGCCAGGATTTTATTACAGCCGCCCATTCTGGGTCAGACACTGATCAGGGTACCGCTCACTCTGAGCCAACGTGCCTGGGTTTTAAGTTTCGCCTCCCACAGTTACCAGTGCTCTGACATAAATCAAGTAATTTTCTAACAAACGGTGAACCAATAAATTTTGCACTATATGACGTATACCTGCAGAGTTATTTAGTTTCGGGTGGCATTTTTCGCGTGCTATATATAATATCCTCAAACATTGCGTACTAATTTACGGACGAATTGTTTCCGGCTTGTTTTCATGGGATACACGAACATAATATTCTCTGTTGAATGGGTAAGCTAAATAAATTTACTCATCACTTTTTTTCTATGTTGCAAATAGTAACAGTTCCCGAATTGTACGCACTTTATCTAAATCAGAAGATGCGACAATTAAACGCTTTTAAAGTGTTGCATCCTGACCAAGAACCCATTTGGAATTTAATACGCGTTTTAACTTCTATTTTAATTTTTATAATTTTTAATCTATTGTAAAAAAATACAATACTTTTGTATCCAAAACCAAATTTTATCAAATTTTCAAAATATTCCTTATATTATACAACATTAACAAAAATCTGCGGCTGTGACTTTTTCCTCTCTTCGAATGGAACGTGCTTTTATTCATCATACATATGTAACTGTCAAAAGGACAACATCAAAGCCTCTTAAAAGCCGCAAAGGCAGAAAACGAATTACGTAATACCATAGAAGTCGACACACACATACACACACACACAAAACTATGTGGTAAGTGAAAAGGGAGAGAAAACGAAAGAACTTGAACAAGTTCAAAAATAACAATGTCATCAAAGAGAATTTACATGTTTGCCCTCTTTCACATTTGTTTTTGTGTCCTTTTCTATTTTGTGTGATGAAATGCTAAATCGTCGTTAAGACTTAAAAACAACTAAAGGACACACGCATCATTTGCACACCCTGAGAAACCCAAAATTAAGCACTGAACTACGCACCAGGACTCATATACTTTCACATACGCACGCATGGAGAGCCCTGCAATGGCAACGAGTTGGCATTTTTGACTTGGCCCATTAATGGGGCTTTTTGTCGTGCGCTTTCTATGCTTTCATGAAAGCGAAAAGTTGTTTAACCCAAATAACTTTAAAAACTATTTTAAACATTTACTTAATATTCTGACATCCTTTGTGGGATTCGTCTGTCTCATCTATGGTTGACAAAAAGGCGTTATATGGCTAAAGTTGGGTGAGGACGAGAGAGCAATGGGGTGAGGCAATTCCGACACACTTCATTGCCTGCGCATTAGAATGACATGCAAGTAAGCATAATACAGGATCCCTCGGTTATTTTACATTATGATAATCGGCCTTTTCGAGCTATAAACAAAAGCATTTTGTAATCCCCGGTTATCTTGATCAACGTACATGCATACGACTATATCTATATGTATTAGGGTGATCAATTATTCGGGTTTTTGCGAAAACCGGTTTTCGAATTATTCGAAAAATGGCATTTAAAAAAACCGGTTGCTTTTTTTGAAATTCACAAAAAACCGGATAATCCGGTTTTCAAATGTATGCCAAATAAAAAATTAAAACACAATTATTGACAAAAAAATTGCATTGAAAAATAGCAGAAAATAATTCAAAAATACTTAAAAAAGGAAACTTTTAGTTTAATTATAATTACAATGCAAAACATTACAGAGATCAGTTTGTTATTTTAACAAAGACAAACAAAACAATACAATTCATTTGTAAATACATGATTGTATATAAATATATTTAATTTAATATTTAGTTTTCCCTAAAGTAACATTTATAAAAATAAGATACAATTTAAGTGCTTGGGTGTATACCTATTTTATTCTTTGGTTCTTATAAAACTTGCCATTGAAAATGCCCTTTCACTCAATGTACTAGTTGGACTTATTGTGTTCAAGGCGTTTAATAATCTGATAATAATAATAATAAAATTTTTGGTAGATTTTTTAATGGTAGTTTTAGGATTTTGAACGTTTTTTATAGCTTTATTTAGTTCTGTTGCTATAGTATCTTCAGAGGCATCAACGATAATTTGGTCATTTAAATCTGTAATTGAATCATGTTCTTCAGTAAATAATCGTGAATACAAAATGGACGCCAACTCTTTTGTTTCACTTTTACTTGAATATTTTAAAAATGCGTCAATAATTGGGAGTTTACTCGTACTTAAATACAAAATGAGAGTATTCAGTGTTTGAATACTTCTTTCTGATATACGTCTTTTTAAAATTTCATATAAATTTACTGATAATTGGTTTTAAACGTTTCGCTTTCTGGATCAAGTGTTCGGACAGTAACATTTATGTATTTTATGTAAGATATATCCAACCATTCATCGACCACAATAGTTTTTCTGCTTTAAGAAAATCAATTTTTTCGTAACCTTATCTTTTTTGGATAGATAGAAATCATATATTTTCTCCCATACTGTAGTCTCAGAAGCCGAAAGAAGCTAGAAAACAAATGTACCACTACACATTTAACACAATTATGAATGAATTTAAATTAAAAGTATCGAACGCCAAAAAACCGAGATTCGACAAAAAATAACCGGATTATTCGATATTCGAAAAACAGGGATTTAAAAAAAACCGACGGTTTTTATGAGTGAAAAAAAACCGAGTAGCCGGTTTTTGAAAACCGAACTGATCACCCTAATATGTATACATTTTGATAGCTAGATGTATGCCACCAAAATATATAAGCTCTTCTACCACCAAGCTCTTTACACGCACTTGTTGTAACCGCAAAGATCTTAGTCACACATTTCCTTTTACGTTCTTAATTTGCTTTCATAGTACTTTTAGCCTTAGCCACTTTATGGTTCATACCCCCGTAGAATAGAAATGCTTTTAGAAATAACGATTGTGTAGTACGTATGCCAGTATGTGTGTGTGTGTGTTGTCATATTTTGCAGGTGGACTTGATTTGAAGGTATGTATTTTGTTATAACATGTACTATTTTATACGTCTAAATTGTGAAAGAAATTATTTAAATAGATAGTAAAATCTTGAGTATCTTTAGATAAGTATTAGTAGATAAACTTTGATAAATACGAATCACTTATATATCGTATCATTGCAACAGCTCCCCCCAAAAAAATTGTTATTGATACTAAAAGCTTTTAGTGAATTATATGTTTAGTAGACAAAACGCAATCGGTATCAAAATGAACCATAATTTATAGAGTTTAACTAAATACAGTATTTTATTGTCCTCTTTGTAATATAATGTTTATAATTTTTTTTTTACTTATTTAAGCTCGAATTGACTGCTGATGATAAATATTGATCAACAAATTATGGAGTGCAATTTAAATTTTCAACAATAACATCCATTTTTTGTAGAGTTTAACTTTTAAAAAAATGCTTATAAAAAGGTAAAAGTGTGAAAAAACCTGATCAGAAAAGACTGAAGATAAGTTACCATTTCCCATAATGTTATTAATATACATTAGTTCTATAACAATTGTAAGTAACTGTCCGATAGTTATTACATTGGGAATAATTTTCGTCCTCGGGATTTGATTTAGTATTTTGTGACTATAAACAACTGAATAATCTTAAAGATTTCTATCAATGTCTGTCTGGTGATGTGATGAAACTCAGTGTTCTAAATTGTTTTCTGTTATATTTATAAAAAATTTATTAATATGGAATTAACTTTTTCACAGGCGTAGATAATTACAAGCCATTAGGGATTGGCCGCAACCTCAAATTCTGTGTATATATGTAAATATAATAAGCTATTAATTGAATTTTGTCACTGGCCTACGTATTGTCGCAACAACAGCAACACGAGTCATATGTTGCTGCAGTTAGTTTCTTGTTGTGTCATTTGAACCGCCCTGTGACAAAATCGATCGAATCGTTTTTATTTAGTTTTTACATGACGTTTGGTAATCATTAAAATGGAAGAGTCATGGCAAATCTATGGATATGTATATTGGTCTAAGTTTTGAACATCATTGGCCTTAGTATGATGGCGACTGTCATGCGGGAGATCTTGAGATCGATTCCTGTATCGGTCATTTACATTTATTTTTACGACGGCTCCCTCAATAATGCGCAGTGCAACTTCGCAATATAGTGTCGAGTCAATCGTCATGTCTAGTAAAAGTTTCTCAACACAACTGAGATTTCAAGTTTGTTTCCACAAACATATAACACGATATAATATACCTAGGATTTTATGGTAGAACCATGAGGCATAGAACGTCACTTCTTAACGGAGATAAAAAAAAAAATATTTTTATCTTAAAAAAAGGATCAGGTTGGATTTTGATTAAAGTTGGTTTTTAATGTACAATTGACTTCCAACAAAACCCCATTTACCCTGTCATTCAGGCGAGGTGTGTGTTAGGGGTGCGATAGTGTGGTATGGAGAACCAGATTTGGATACGAACCAACCCCTAATTTTGTGTTTTTGGGAAATAAATGCATGAGCCAAGATTTGGGGAAGGTCAGGTGAGGTGATAAATGAAGTCAAAGTTGGATGGAAAGTGGAAAAAGTCGCCCCTAGAGGTATAAAATGTATGACCGACCCCCAGTCGTTTTTCCCTCCTAACATTATCCCCAGACATACCTACTCCCATCTTCACCTTCTATGGGGGCTCCCATGCAAAAATCAATTTTTAATAAATTGTGCTTCCATGCCCTAAAGGAGTCAAATATATGAGCGACCATCAATATTTTTCCAATCCTAACAGTTTCTCAGAACAAATCTATCCTGTATCTTCAACACTTAAGGTCACCCTTATATATTTTTTTATTTTTTTTTTAAATTTTATTAAGAAATCAGCTTTTACCGCACCTTTGTGCCTCCTAGAAAATTTTTCCCTAACGTACCCCATCCCCATCTTTACCCTCTAAGGGGGCTCTCATAAAAAAATTAAATATTAATAAAATTTGATCCCACCGCTCTAACAGCCATAAACGTGCCCCTGGAGGAGCCCAATGTATGACAGACCCCCAATATTTTTGCAACCCCAAAAGTATATTAAAACATATCTATCCTTTATCCTTAACGCTTAAGGTGGTACACATACAATTTTTTCGTCTTTTCAAAATATTTTTATGAAATTAGCTCCCGCTGCTCCGATGATGCCTCCAAGAGGGGTAAAATGTATGACTGATATCCCCTAGTATTTCCCTTCTAACATTTTACCCGAGTATACCTACCCCTATCTTCACCTCCAAAGGGGGATTGCAAAAGACATCTTTATAATTCGAAAATGGTAATGCGTTGGCTATTTCTTCCGAGTTTCGGCGACGAAATAAAGCAAAAATATCTCGTTACGGTACAACACGTTGCAGTAGTCACAACATATCTTGGGCTTGCTGGTAGTCTTCGCGCCCTACTACTTTTCCGAAGCGAGAGAAAAATTTTGGTTTCTCAGGTATGATGAATTAGCTCAAGCCGTTGTTCGTGAGTCTTTCATACACTTGTTTCGATGTCAAGATAATTCTTTTCACACAAGATCTTGGTTTTCAATGACGCTGTTATTCTCCAAACCATCTCCTTCATCTATATCATCGTATTCTTCTTCTTCGAAACCGTCCACATCATCTTCAGACGATTCTTCCATCTCATCGTCACATAATTCAGAATTTTATTCCTCTTTCTCTTTTTTGAATATGCGAATTGCATTCGACATTTTCCGCTTAATGTCAAAGAGGGTATTCGGACAGAATCTCAGTTCATAAATATGAGCATGTCCTCAAGCAATATGGTAACTGCTAAAGAGCCGTGGAATTGGTCATATCGTTGACTTGGCGTCGAAAGAAATAGCCCGAACGAGATGATCCAGTCAAGCAAAAGCCTGTAAACGGCCTCCGCAATATGTTTTTCATTTCCTTTACTCGACGGTATCTTTGGCACGTCCAAGAGCGTCTCGTTCCCATTATATGTGACGACAACAGACAATGGACATACATTTTACCCCTCTAGGAATTCTTAAAAAAAATTACAAAAAATAAGTAAAACTATGGTCATGGGTTGAAAATAGAGGTAGATATGTTCTGAGAAACTGTTAGGGTTGAAAAGGGTCGGTCATACATTTGACTCCTCTAGATTCATACATTTGACTTCTCTTGATTTATGTAATTTCTTTAGGGGAAAAATTACTAGAGTCGGTCATACATTTTAGCCCTTTAGGGGCGACTTGAAGGCATTTGCGGAGCTTAACATCCCCAACGGCACCTATGACTTCATTTTGACAAAAATTTGTGTTTTCCTTTTCCGCAATATGTTTTTCATTTCCTTTACTCGACGGTATCTTTGGCACGTCCAAGAGCGTCTCGTTCCCATTATATGTGACGACAACAGACAATGGACATACATTTTACCCTCTAGGAATTCTTAAAAAAAAATTACAAAAAATAAGTAAAACTATGGTCATGGGTTGAAAATAGAGGTAGATATGTTCTGAGAAACTGTTACGGTTGAAAAGGGTCGGTCATACATTTGATTTATGTAATTTCTTTAGGGGAAAAATTACTAGAGTCGGTCATACATTTTAGCCCTTTTGGGGCGACTGAAGGCATTTGCGGAGCTTAGTGTGGATTTTTTCCCCTCTTTCCACATCTACCCGCGATGCGCTGTCATTTTACACCACCCCACCTCCCCCAAATTTTGGGCCATTAATTATTTTCATAGCCACACAAAATTGTGGGGCTGGATCGTATCGAATTCGAAAACTCGTGCACTACACCAACCCTAGCGTGTATATATGTTTCAGTTGGCAAACCGATTAAGTTCACTTTTTTATTTTTGAAAATTTTAATTTTAAATCACTAATAGATAGCTTTCTTGCACCTTTAAATTTCTAAATTCAATTATTTGACTATAATATGTTTTTAAAAAACTATATCTGCTTTTTCCACTATCGATTTTTTGTATATCTGTGGACCTGTTTTAATTTATTTCCAAAAAATCCATGAGAAAACTCACTATCCAACATAATCTAATTGTTGTGCTTAAATCATAAAGTCAACACAAAAAATGGGCATAAAAGAGAAAAGATTCATAGGATTCGGATTATGTTACTATGTTTCGCTTTAAAGGGTTTCGTCTTTTCCATTTTGCTGGACTCTATGGTAACTGCTGAATATGTATGTTCGTTTGTCTTTCTGTTTATGTCTCATTTGGGTGTGGATGGGTTAGTTTACTATGCCATATGTATGAAAGTTTCATCGTTGCTGTATTTCTATTGCCGGCGACTTTTGTTGGCTTTCGCATCACTTACCGTTCGGAAATGGGATCATCAGCCTGCTATTTCCGTTTATGCTTGAATGCCCTTCCACTGGGAATAAACGGATGTTTTATAAACTTTGAAGTTTTATATGTATATGTATAGGCATATGCGGGGGAATGATAAAAGTTAAAAAAAAAATTATTTGCCATTAGGTAACAAAAGGCACCTTAACTTTTCGTATACTCTCTCAAAGTAATAAGGCAAGAAATACATTAAATGTCGTTTATATGTCTCAGCGTTTATAGTAGAGTTTGCGATATATATGAAAAAATTACATGCTACTATGCCATCTTCAACTCAGATTATATACAGTAAATAATAAATTTTACTTACTTTATATTGGACATATTTTTATTTCCAATAATATTACAGTTTTGAGGCCATCTAAAATAAAATGGAATAAAATTCGAACGAATGAATAACTGAATTTATTAAAACAAAACTAGTAATGTAATTAATTTGTTGACTTTATACCGCAAGAAAAAAGGGAGATTGTATGTTACCTTAAGCCTCTAGCATCCATCTTATCAAAAAATTTTCACTAAAATGACACATACTGAGCTTGATTTGTTTTACGCCCAAAAAAGCTAAGTGTTTGAATGACATTTTATAGACTTTCATAGTGGAAAATGCTATGTGCAACATAGAACAGTTGCTTTATTTTAGGCCGCGTCAGGTATATAATGGCTCTGTAAGGTCCTTGCCAAGCTTCACTGAATTTTCTGCAGGATCGGGCCGTCGAAGGCAGTTTTATAGTCGACGGAAAATTGTACACCTCGATTTGTTGCTCTTGGGTATTTTCCAGGATTTGCCTAAGTGTGAATATCTGGTCAGTTGATGATATACCAGATCTAAGGCCACACTGAAAAAATAAGTAGAGTTTTATTTTAGTAAAAACTTAAAAATGTCATTATGACTTTACTTACTTACTTACTTACTTAGCTGGCACTTCTTTGCAATCTTTTTGGATTGTATACCGCACGTAGAAAAATATTATAAGCGCTTCGATATTCTGCGCTTCTTTTCCAGTTAGTCACACCAAGTTCTGTAAGGTTCTCAGAAACCTGGTCTTTCCAACGGAGTTTTGGTCGCTCACTTCTACGCCGTCCATCGAGTTCATTGTCGAAGATTTTGCAAACTGCAGCATTTTCGTCCATGCGTACAACATGACCTAGCCAACGCAACCGCTGCACCTTAATGCATCTGACCACGTCAATGCCTGGGTGCAGCTCATACATCTCTTGATTCATACGACGCCCTCATATATTTTACGGAGTAGATTTCTCTTGAATACTGCCAGAACCTATTCATCTGCTTGTGGACCAGCATTCTGTTTTTAAATCGCTTGCTTTGTCCGTAGTAGAATTTATTAGAAAGTAGGATTCTTTTCCGGTTTTCGAGGCTGACATAATTTGTTTTGTTGATGGCGGAGCCTAGGTAGCTTTAATTATCCACCATCTCGAAATTATAGTTGTCAACGTTCACGCAGTTTTCCAAACGAGTAGATTCTTTGTTCGTTGAAACTAATAACTTCGTTATGTCCTCGTTCATCATTAGACTAATTTTCGCTGATTCCTTCTGTATACCTGAGAAGGCTGCAGTCACATCCCGCAGTTTTCGAGAGATGTCGCTACGTCATCTGCGTACGCGAGTAGTACGTGGCTTTTGTTGGGTATCGTGCCACCTGTGTTTACAGCAGCTATCATTATCCATCACTATCATATCCATCACTATGTTGAAGAGGTCACACTATAGGCCGACGCCTTATTTTAGACTGTATCACGTATATAATGGCTCCGTATGGTCCTTGCCAATCTTAACTAAATTTTCTGCAGTATCGGGCTATCGAAGGCAGTTTTATAGTCGACGAAAAGATGGTACTCGTCGATTTGTTGCTGTTGGGTCTTTTCCAGGATTTGTGAAGTGTGAATATCTGGTGTGTTATTGATTTCACATAGCACACTCGACAGAACCTTACGGTAGTTGGTGCACGCACTTGGATTACCTTTTTTTTAGCAAAGGACAAAATACGCATAGATTCCAATCATCGGGCATGTACTCGTTAAGCCAAGCCGAGCGTTGGAGCTGGTGCAGGCTTGTTATCAGCTTTTCACCATCGGAACTGAAGAGCTCTGCCGGAATTCACTCGACACCGGCTGCTTTATAATTTTTCAGCCGCGATATTACTCATTTTATCACGGCTTGGCTTGGTGGTGGCAATGTAAGCCGTCGTCGACAATTGGCATGATACCTTCACATGCTCTGTTTTATGGACACACTCTGCGTATCTGTAACTACCCTACGGGAAAATGAACCAGTACAGTACCAGTCACGGGACCGGTTCCCTGGGGTGCATGAACCGGTTCTAGTTCCGGAACTTTTGTATGTAGAAAACCGGTACGTTTTGTATGGGGTTGGCCACTAAAGTGTCAATTGACACCAAACTTATAATTTGTGATGAGTCTTAAACCGGTTCAACAGTGCAAGATGTACGACAGGTTCAGTAAAAACAAGTCACCTAACTAAGATATCTGTTGTTTGTTAATATGCCACAAAATAAGACGGACAAATTAAATTAAACTTTTTGATAAATTACTTAGTTATCTAGGGTTAAATTATATATAAAAATTTTATATTTTTCTGATATTTCTACTTATTTATAAACAACGCCGTTGAAAACAAAACGCCGCAGAATACTACAGATCTGTCAAATTTTTTTTCTTTTCTTCTTTTCTTTAACACTTTAGAACCAGTTTGGTAACACATCCCCTTTTCACCCGTCCTGAGATAGGTACACTTAAGTAAATTAACACCACTTTTCCCGTAGGGTAGATTTCCATGCTTGTCATTAGAGGATGGGATCGTATTACCGTAGCCTTTTGCTTTAACTTTCTAGTTAATTTTTCGGGCCTCACCTCTATCCCTTGTTCGCTCTATATCCTCGTTCTCCCGTTCCTTCGTCTGACGGTTTTTCGCTGTTGGAAGACCTGGTTGGCTGGTTGACACTAGATGCATGCCTGCCATGAATTACCGAATGATCAACTTGATTTTTGGTGTTTTGATCAGGGAATAGCCAAGTTGCTTTGGAGATATCTTTGTGCCATTCACTACCATGTTCCTTCCCGCTGCGAAGCGAACCTGCCTAAACCTGTTGTCTGACGTGTCGGTATGCAGGCTGGATTTACCCATCGATGGGCCTACTCTTGCATTAAATTCTCCCAAAACAATATTAATGTCGTGGCCAGGTAAGCGGTCGTATATTTTCTCTAGGCGCTCATAAAATGCATCGTTAATCTTCCGTCGGGGCATTAACACAAATCAGCGTGATTTGAAATATTTCGCCTTGATGCTTATTGCGACTATTCGAACACTAACAGGATTGAATCACGAGGCAAGATGTCTGAGTTTCTCGCCAACTACAAATCCACATCTAAATTCGTTAGGGATGTCGCAATTTTTACGTCGTGAGCATCCTGGTACTGTCCATATCATCTTTTGTATGGCGGTGATGTCAGCCTTATATTTTGTGAGGATATCCGCCAGTCTTACAGTGACACCTTCTCTATAGAGAATCCGGACGTTGCAGGTGCATATCCTTATATCATAGTCCTTATTACGTTTGCGGGGTCGTCAGCATTTCTTACTTTTTCTTTCTTGTTTTATTGCCATTAAAGGACCTCAAGACGGGTTGGTAGCCCAAACATCAGGGTTCGGCGCTCACTATCAGCAGCTATTCATGATAAAAAAATATCACGAACAACGTTGCACAGCTGCCACCACGATGAAGGTTGTAAGTCGGCTTGAGATGCAAGATTCACTTAACATCCCCAACGGCACCTATGACTTTATTTTGACAAAAATTTGTGTTTTCCTTAAAAATGTGTCTAAAGATTTACAATATTTGTTTAAAATCCGTCACCCTTATGGAATACTTTATTCAGGTAAAGCATATATCAAGTTCATTATTAGTACAATACTTTTAAACAAATTAGAGCAAGAAACATCACGACTGTTGAAGTTTTCAAATTTTTGCTTAGGGGCTACAGCATGGAACCGTGCAAATAGTAACAAAATGCATGTTTATTCAATGTATGAAATGTTTATAATTTACTGTTGTTACTTAAGTTAACGTAGTATTTTGTAATTCAGTTGTAGCTGAACTCCTTCCTTCACAATTTGAAACGTACTACTTTCCTAACGTTTCAACTTAGGTGATTTTACTCCATGCTTTTCTTTTTAATGGGAGTTATTATGTTAAATGATAGCAACAACTTAGATGAATTCACCGAAAAAAATACATAAATTTCAACCGTTTAAACTAACATATAGATAGCCTCACTCTATAAAAAGTGCTGCAATATGACTTATTCGAAATGACTCGCAATCTACATACAGCATTTCAGCACCCTACAATCATGGGAAGGCGATGCACCTCGACCTTAAGTGCTGATATTTGTACTGTATTCGCCAACGCTTATTACGGAGGTACATCGCCTTCCGATTGGTGTAGGATGCTAAAATTCGGTCCATATAGTATTAAGATTCATATTCATACGCGATTTATCATAAAAAGTTTTTCATATATTACCTTTTTCATATAATCTCCAACCACTCTACCCTTTATAATTTATTATTTATACAAATTCAAGTTTTTTTATGAATATCTTCACATGTTAAAAGGACTTATTTCTTGAATGAATGGATGATTAACAATTTTCGTATTATATATTATGACTACTATCACAGTAATGTATTTTCTTACAAATTTTTTTAAATTTTGGAAAATAATAAATTCTTCAAAAAATAACAAAACGAAAAAAACTCGCAAAAAAACGCTTATAAAATAAATAATCACATATAAACTTCGTTTAATTATTACAGGACAAAAATTTTAACAAAATGATACTGAAAAGATGTGAATATATATATTATACAATTTACCAAAACTTACTATGTTCTTCTTTATAAATAATTTACAGAAAACTGACTGTTTAAATTCGGTCGATAAATGTACTCCTGCGGTAACTTTCTATAATCACAACGCATTGTGCTAAAGCAAAAAGAGACAAGTCCTTGATTTGTACTAACTAACCGTGACAGGAAAAAATTTGAAATACAAATCAAAAGTCAACAATCACAACATCATGAACATACTTTTCGTTACATGCGATGAACCGATGGCGCAAGGAGAAAGTCTGGGTGAAAAGAAATTGGGCAGCCTTCTCCATTCACACACACAAACACACACACACACACTCCAAGAGATATGAACTATATGTCTGTAAGGATCAACATAAAAATACATTGTTGATAGGCTGTTTATATACCTTAGGCATGTCGTCGTCGTTCATATAGAAACTGCCAGCCATGGATGTGTGTGAGCTCCTGTAATAGACGAGATTTGGTATTGACATCATATAGCATCAGTTTCACATTAAATGTGAAGAAAGAAGGGAAACGAACCGTATCAGGAAAATAGAATAAATACACACGTATAAATATACAAGCCAAATTGAATCATACACACATACATGTATGGGCGAAATTTCTGCTGTTCAACAACAAATGAAAAAAACAAATGTACAACAAACATATCAAAATGTATATTCATACATATGGATTCTTTCTACATGATTTGAAATTGTATACAGAACTTTAAAGCAGTGTATATCGTTTACATTATTTGCTACCCATGGCTGCATATCTTGTGAAGGCATGAGATTTCTTGTTAAAAAATTCCGGATTTCTATTAATTCCACCACACACATTAAATTTACGTTCAGATGTGTGTGGTGCATGTTCCCTTCCCTTCATCTCGAGGGACCATGAATTCTAATACAACCAGTAAACGTAGTTGATGACAGCAGCGAAAACTTCAGTCAGCATCGTAAATCAGCGGTTCAAGTTATTCTCCCAAAATATATAATCGTTGTCGGTTCAGTACAGATATACAGATATCTTCGATTGTTAAGACGAATCCGTTAAAAAGGAAAAAACTTTAAGGTCCCGTATAAACATACATAACTATATTGCTTACACAGAATACATTGATAGCGTCTTCAGATTTGAAACATGTAGACCTGGGTATGATGAAGTCGTACTACTGAAATCAACTAACTTTAAAAATGAGCTGGTAATTGAAAAGGGGACAGTGACGTTATATATAGATATAGTATTCTACTTATTTTTGAGTTTATACATCGAGCCGTTTCATATAAGTCATGGTACCAATTTTAACCTTGTTTTAGCCTTTTAACCCATAAAAGTACTAATTTCGAAAAATACCTTATATGGCACAAGTTACTTACGAAGTGGTTCATAAATAAGTGGCCTGAAGTATTAAAGAATTCCACACGCTTCGGTTTTCTGCATGCGTTCCCTAGTTAGTCCTCCAAATGGTGGCAAGTGGCCTACCAATTGGTCCTTCCAACTAAGTTTGGTTTTCCCTGCTCTAGGACGCCCTTTAAATCAGATTCACTTGCACTTTTAACAAACTCAACAGGATCTTTTGAAAGGTGAAGTTAAATGGTAATGATATAAAACCTGGTTCTGAATAAGTTGCGGTTGTTCGATGAAATTTTATTACCATCTAGTGTTTTACTTGGCCGTACTATTAAGGTATTCGACATCAGTCCAGCCTTGAGATGAATCATATCACATAGTTTCAAAGACCTGCCAAATTCTATGTATTATTAAAAATAAATTTGTTCGTTATTATTGTACTTTTAATTAGGGGCAAATTTGTTCTTCTATCATTTGCAATTTAATATTTGTCCATTTTAAAAATGTCATCAATTTGTTCCCTTTACTACAGCAATATCCGAATCTAATTTCACTGGTAACATTTATTTTGCTGTTCTATTGATTGAAAAACAATACCCTATGCCTCATGAACAATCTACAATAAATGACATTTATTTAATACAAACAAGGGTAAAGCTAACAAATTTGACCCATCCCTTAAATTTATTTCCTTTTAACATGTAATGTACATGTTGAACATTTTGCGACCAATTACTTTATATAGAAATGTAAATTGGCCAGAAATAGAAAACAAAGATGTAAATTGCAATGTATGATATCCTATTAAAACCACAAATATTTCTCGCATATCATATAATGATAGAAAAATAACTACGAGCAATATCTATTGTTAAAAGAGAAATGTTTTTGCGGTGGTTCATCATGCAGGACATTCATTGGAAAAGACGTCTAGGAAGCTAGAAATATTTATAAAATTTTGTATTATGTAAATATGTATGAGAACTGTTGTTAGAAATATGTATTAGTTGAAGGAAGTTATCTGATAAAAATAAGGTGTACGTATAAGAGAAATAAGAGATGATCGGCAACCGTCAATATTTTATGAATGCAAGTAAAAACGATTGAACCTTGTACGTCAATCCAGCTGGCTGGTTAAAAAGACAACTGGTGAAAAGTTGATTTTGCGTTAAAAGGTATAAATATTTTCTTAAATGTCCAAATGGGATTCAAAATGGGCGAAATATCTTCACTTTTCTTGGTACTTCTCATACAAATTGATTTTTATACCATCACCCTTAGGGATGAAGGTATATATCATTTGATACGACTCAAAAGTGTAACACATACAAGGAGTCACTTTAGACCCTAGATTTCTTTGAACCAAATTTGATGTTTTGAAATTTTGCACGTGTTAATATTTTCCCAAAACTATTTACGGTATTGCAAATGGGCTATATTGCCCCGCCCCTTCTGGTACCTCCCATACAAATACATCATTCCGCCCACTTTAGAAATCGAGTATTAATATCAATACATCTAATGGCATCGTACCCAAATTCTGTACTTAGTAAAGCTATAACAGAATAAAGTTTTGGAAAAAAATGGGAAGTCTAGCCACGCCACTTCTAGTACCTCCCATACAAATGTACCTTTCTGCCCACTTTATAGATGGAGTAATAAGATCAATAAATCAAACTCGATCGTACACAAATTCTTTCTTTAGTAAATCTATAGCAGGAGACAGTTTTTCAAAAAAAAAAATTAAAGTCTAGACACGCCCCTTCTGGTACCTCCCATACAAATGTACCAATCCGCCCACTTTAGAAATCGAGTAATAATAAGGGTGGTGGTATATGTAAGTCGGGTAGCCCGACTGAAACTTTCTTACCGGGTTTTTCAGAAAGTTTATATTTCTATCAAACCTGGAAGCTGCAATATATTTAAATGTTGCTAGTTTAGGGAGGGCTCTGTCATAAAAGCACTTGCTTAGTCCGCATCTATTTGCAAGCACTTTGAAATTATAGTTGTCAACGTTCACGCAGCCTCCCATACAAGTAGTTTTTTTTGTCCGTTGAATATAATGGCTTCATTTTGTTCTCGTTCACCATTAGATCCAATTTTTCTGATGCGTTCTTATAACTCAGAAGGCTGCAGTCACATCCCGAAGTTTTCTCTCGATGATGTCACAAGTTTGACTTTTATGTTTACTGGACTCATGTTTTCTGCAGATTTCCTCATTATCATCTTGATCACTATGTTGTAAAGATCGTGTCTGTCAGCGTCATTCTGCAAAGGCGTATCAGCATCGCTGGAATACCAAACTCAGCCATGGCTTCGAGTAATTTCTGCAATATTGGGCTGTAAAAGGCAGCTTTATATTTAACGTGAAGATTGAACGTGGCGATGTGTTTTGTTTAGGTCTTTTCTAGGATTTGCTGCAGTGTGAATATATGGCCACTTGTTGATTTACCAGGCCTTAAGCCATGCTGATAAGGCCCGATCGGATTGAATAACACTGGCTTTCACATACTACACAGGACGTAATATACGATGGGTAAAGTGCTAAACCCGCCGTAATTGGAACACACACTTAGATCTTTATAGGAGGAGGGTATATATCATTTGATACGACCCAAAAGTGTAACACGTAGAAGTGTAACACGAAGTCTAGACACGCCCCTTCTGGTATCTCCCATATAAATGTACCAATCGGCCCACTTTAGAAATCTCTGCATTTCGTGAAGCTAAATCAGAATGAAGTTGGGCAGAAAAAACTGGAAGTCTTGCTACGCCCCTTCTGATACCTTTCATACGAGTAATAATATCAATTCACAAGAAAATTTTGTGTTTTACTGACAGTGAGGGTATATGTAAGTCGGTTTTCCCGACTGAAACTTTCTTACTGGGTTTTTGAGCACAGGACATGATACGCTTTGTCTTCAATCATCAGGCATGCACTTATTAAGCCAAACCGAATAACAATTTCTTTAATCTGTTCATATAACGTTTTCCTACATAAGCAGCAGTTAAATTTTTCATTTATCAAATGATTTTGAACTGAATTTATTTTGTAGCAGTTACAATAAAGTGTTGTACTCCATGGCGTATGATTTACGGGGAATATTACTCATAATAGTCATACGCCACAAAATAACGAAAGAGCCTAAATCGTGACAAATTCCCCTATACGATACTTACTAACAAATCGATACAAAAATATTATGGCATGTAACTTGACAAATCGAATGATACAGAATTTCTTCTTTTTGGGGCTTCTTCCACGTGCAGGTCTCAGAATTGTGTCTCAAAATCATGTGTTGTGCTGTGATATATGCTGCGTAAACTTTTGCTTTAATTATCTGGTACAATTTTCGGGCTTCATCTCTTCCTGTATCTCTCTATGTATGACCTCGTTATGCCGTTACTTCATTTGATATTTTCGCTTAAAAAGCTGCCTTGCCTATTTAACTGTCTTCCTGTGCCATTCCATTGCATTCCGGGTTATAATTAGCTGTATTGTTGCCCTGTATGCAGCATACTGTCCTTAGACACTATGGGATATTCTCCATAGTACCAGAATTAATCTGCCGATTTACAAACCAAGCTCAGTTATTGTGGCATTTGCCGCAGAACTGAGTATAGTGTCGTGTAAATCGGCATGTCTTGTAAAAAATTCTTAAAACGTATTGATTCACAAAAATGCGAGAGCTAGTTGGAGTAGACAGTGCCTATCTCTGGGGTTCTGCAGTTTCACGATGACCAGCTTTCTTTATGATTGGTTACGTACGTTTTTCGCTCTGCTCAATCTTCTGCGCATCTTAGCTGCAACCAAGTAATAATCCGAGCCAATGTTAGCACCACGGATCATGCGAACGTCTATGACACTAGATGCATGCCTTCCATTGATTGCAACATGATCACTTTGATATTTAGTGTTTTGATCGAGGGGTAGCCAAGTTGCCTTGTGGATCTTGTAATGCTGAAATCCTTTTCCACTCACTAACATGTTCCTTCCCGCTGCGAACCCTGGCTACTCAGCCACCTATCGATGGCCACAGAATATTTTCCCTTCCTATTTTGGCATTAAAATCTCCCAGGACAGTTTTTTTTTTGTCGTGGAAGCAGTCGTATGTTTCCCTTAGGCGCTAACTCTTTGATCTAATCTCATCATATTTATCTTATCTTCCTTCGGGGCATGAGCACAAATCAGCGTGAAGTAAAAATATTTCGCCTTTATGCGGTTTGTGGCTATTCGAACACTAACATGAATCGCGAGACAAGATGTCTGAGTCTCTGGCCAAATACAAATCTACATCCAAATTCGTGTTTTTCCGCATGGCAGCTGTAATAGATGTAGCAATTTTTATGCCGCGAGCATCCTTTTCCTGTCCATCTCATGAACTGCGTTACAGTCTTTTATTTATTTAGGACATCCGTCAGGCTGAAATATAAACCTTCTCTAAGAGAGTTTGGACGATCCAGTTTTACATCCTTAGAATATAGTCTTTATTACGTTTGCGGCGTCGTCAACATTTGGGGGGTTCCGTTTGTTACTTTATCTTTTTTGTGTTTTCATGTACACTATGTAACCAGAATGCTGGTGGAAAGCCCAACCATCAGGTTTCGTCGCTCACTATCTGCCGCTATTCATGATAAAAATATCACGGAACAATGTTTCCCAGGTGCCCAAGAGGTTATGAGTCGGCTTGAGTTGTAAGATTCACTTTACATCCTATTCGTACTTTATATATGCCAAATATCAAAAATAGGCTTTATTGTGTTTTAAAATATATTGAAATTCTGAAAACGTGTCTACACATTAAAATATTTTACATCGACATTGCGGTAATGAAATACCAATAACTATATTATCGCTATGATATCACCAATTGTTTCGTTGGTGGTATTATCGTAACCAGCGAATTTGGAATCGTTGTGCCATGTATTCATAACAATATCGTGTTTCAGTTATCGTTTACGATATTAAATTCCGAAATATCCGTATGGGCACCCGATATCATTTGGTATATTTTGTAATAACATTCCTCCGATAACTTTTTGTCTCATTAGTCTCATCCAAAACATTATTCATATGCTCTTAAAAGTTTCATGAACTTTAAATCACTATTGCTTCACCACTCACACCAGGGTATAACACAAATAATATTGCACAAGTATGCATGCGCTCTTATTCATCCATGGTTAAAGCCCATATCAACTGTCCGCCCGTCCATTGGTTATATATATAAAGTTTTATTGTCATTGTGGGTAAAATCACATTTTCCAGGTGTGTCAAGGATATTTGATCACAAGAGTATAACACCTGGAGTTTACCACATAAAAATTATAATTTGTTATTGTTTAAGCTATTCATTTTTCTCGTTTTTGGTCCTTCTGTTCAGTTTCATTCTGTGTGTTTTGTGGTATTCGAATGAGATTTTAAACTTAATTTAATAATATACGACCTGTCAAATTGATAAGCTGCAAATAAAACTCCAACAAAATACAATCACTCACATTCATTCAAACGCACACGGATAAGAAACACCTCTCCGTGTACATGAATGTGTGTGTTTGTGTAAACCAGACTCACTATCCTTTAAAAGACCCCACATTCACCTATGTATTTGTAGTTTGTACACTTTTGTATTCATTAATCAATTTAAAAATTTACCTAGATGTCTTGCACCTGATTGTGATTCTGACTGAAATACACCTGATAGCAGTCGTCTCTATGTGCAATAGTCTGTCTGCAAATTCTGTATTTCTGTAGTATTCCAGCTTTAAATATATACTTTCATATATGGAAATACGAGTGTATACATAAGTAATTTGCTATATATATGTGCAACATATTCAGTTCATATGTATTTGTCTGCACATCAATGACATTAACAATTTTCCTCCGAGCACTTTTTGGTTTGGAAAATGAACTTTTTCCATACACATTATTATTGTCTGTTTCCTAACACCATTTTCCATGTCAGTATATACTTGAAAATATGTGTCGTGTCGTATAATATTCGCACAGTATCGTTCCAAATAAGAGTAGGTAAAACTGCGTTCGGTCAAAGCCAATTCGAACATTCATTTTGCACTAGCCTCACTGGTGCAACTAATATATTTCACATAATTAAAAAAGCTACATAATATGGTTATATAGTTCTCAGAACAATGCTTTGGCCTATATAGTGCTCTCTTGTTACAGAGAATAAAATTTCTACTTTCAGATATTCTCATGTTGTATAGAAGAAATGCAAAGTGGTAGTCGTTTATTTACCATACGATCTTAAAGAGACAAAATTATAATCCTTACCAAGTCCTATTAAAGAAGAACATAGCAAAAGACGTATACACTAGAGTGGGTCAATTTGTATGGAGTTAAAAAATTAAATAAGCGGTTATCAAAATCATAATCTATGATAAATTCTAAGAGAATTTTCCCAAGAAACCATGGGTCAAAAATCAAAATCAAGCTCCCGGTCTTTAACGAGAAACTTTTCGTATTGGGGAAAAATCCACAACGAGGCCCCGCAGCTGCACCAGAATCGCCCCTAGAGGGCTCAAATGTATGAACGACCCCAAGTAATTTTTCCCTCCTAATACTTTTCCTAAACATACTAAACCCCGATCTTCACTGCTAAGGAGGCACACATACAGAAATTTTTTAAAATTAAATTTCCCCCCACCTCTCACTCTCTCTCTCTGCCACGGAGTCGCCCCTAGAGAGGTGGAACGTATAACTGTTCCCCAATATTTTTGCAGCCCCAAAATACAACATACGGTCATACATTTGATTCCTCTTAGGGCAGTTAGAGCGGTGAGAACAAACTTTATAAAAATTCGATTTTAGTATGGTAGCCCCTCTAGGAGGGGAAGGTGGGAATAGGTGTGTTTGAGAAAAATGTTAGAAGGAAAAATGACTGAGGGTCAGTCATACATTCGAACCTGGTGTGGATTTTTCCCCAATACGAAAAGTTAAAAATCGGGAGCTCGATTTTGATATTTGGCCCATAGTTTCTTGGGAAAATTTTCTTAGAATTCACCCCTTGGTCGAGAAAAAGTTGACCCACTTTAATATACAAACATACATAATTTCTTCTTGCAGCTCAAATATAAAATTAATTAAATTAACCACTATTCATAAACACATGTACCAATTTTTATCCAAAGCCAGGACAGAAATTTTAGTTAGGTAAACTGACCGGCCGTGGCAAGATGGTAAGAACACGGGACTACTATGCGGGAGATCCCAGGTTCGACTCCTGGCTCCAGTCATATGCTTTTCATTGCCGCAGCAATTTCGGACTATAGTGTCGATTCAATCGACATGACTAGTAAACAGATTCCCAAACAGTGACGTTCACATTCGTCGATAAATAAGTAGGTGCCGTTAGATGTGAATCTTAATATAGAAAGCGTGTTAATTCACAACAACTCGATAAGCTATCTCATACATCATTCAAGGGGTGTAAAGGAAAATAAGGTTTAAGTAAATTGACTGACTTGACTAAATTCAGTGTATATACAAATATGATAGGCATGTTAAAGGAGCAATTTTTGATATTTAAATGGGAGGTTCCAGAAAGGGTGTGTCAAATGGTTTGAGTTTCTGAGGTTTCTCCTCTTATTACAATATAAATTAACTGACCAAAATTCATTATCCCCTCAAGTGTTTGTTTGGAAGTTAAATTTTCCAAAAATAGGTAAATTTGTATGAGAGGTACCAGAAGGGGTCAACCGGTATAGTCTATATTCATTCCTCAGTCAAAGTTTTATTACGCAGAATGTGACCGAATTCGGTGCTCTTACAAAAAAGATATGTATGTAAAACTATGAGGGTCACTTCAGTCATTTTTATGGGAGGCATCAAAAGTGGTGTGGCAAAAGTTTCGGTTTTCTCAGGGTTTGTCTACTATTATATTGTCGAAACCAACTTCGTAGAAGTGTGAATGATTGAAAATTTGCTGTTTATGATCAGCAAAAAATAAAGATAACAAGATAATTTAGCGACAAATGTGCATTCAAATACTCTGAATGCATATTTGAATTCGACGGATCATTAGATAAATATAGTTTGGGAGTCATTTGACAGTGGATAAAAGAGGGAAATTAAAAAGTCCTCGGCCTATTATAGTGAAGCACTTTTTTTTTGGCACAATTCGTTTTTTTTATTCAACATAATTCCCTTCTAGGGTGATCATCACGAAACTGAATATCAACTCGTCATTGTTTTTGGTAAAAAGTGAGCTAGCGTGGCTCCCATTTTGCACAGAGCTTTCTCAAACCCAAATATTCGTGAATATTCAAAATAGTTTTGAGGATTTTTTTTATTGTTTTCGTCGGTAACAACCAGAGAAAGAAGCCGACCGAGAATTAGCCGATGCGCCGCCGACTGTTTAGTTTTAGTTTTAGCCGCCGATGTATTCGACCTGTACTGGCTGAAGTCGGCAAAATTTCGTTATGCTGGTACCCTCTTTTTTTGTTGGTCACCAACATTTTTGTGTAATCTTTATGACCTTTTTTTTTGGTTGCTGTTTTGTTTAGACCGGAGTCACTTATAGCTTACAACGTAATGAGCCGGAATTGAGCCGCCGCCGGTAAAAATCCGAATTCACCGCCGCCGGCCGATACAAATATTAATCGGCTTCGTTCCCTGCTAACAACCTCTTTTGGTCGTCCACTGCGTTTACCGTCTTCGGCGCTCATTTCACCACGTCTAAACTTAGCATACCAATCCTTAATGGTTGATTTTCCTGGGACACTGTCCGGAAACTCTTCATCAAACCAAGTTTTTGCTTCACCTGTATTTGTTCCCTTCAAAAAGCAAAATTTTATCAACATCCGAAATCCCTTTTTATTCATTTTTTTCACGATAACAAAAGTTGCTTCACTCATAATGCTATTATTCACAAACTAATGATCCGAAAGCTGTCAAATTTATACACGCGTCTTTTGAAGGTTAGAGCTAACTAAAAATCATGTGGATTTAATTCCAGTACCTCCATCTTTGTGTCAGACCGGTGACTTATCGATTGTCCTGTTATTTTGATTTTAAATGGAACTTAGAAAAAACTAGTAAGGCGGTTATCTTCGGCTATGTCGAAGCTCAGATACCCTTCACCATTTGTAAAAATGGTGGTAAAACTGGTTATTTGCACTACAACTATATTTTATTACACTTTGTACCACAAAACAGGGGAGTTGGTGAGAAGTGGACGTTACTTTTAGCTTCACACATCCATTTTGTTAGTGATTTTGTATAGATTTTATTCGAATTTATGAATTTTGTAACTCCCCAAAAATGGGAAGTTGTGTGGGATGTGGGAGTAGTTTAAATCCGATCATGTCTTAAAAAGTAGCCTCCGCTTAGATATTGAATCTTGCGTACAAAATGTTAGCTATGTATTTACCTCTTAAAATACGGCTGCAATCGCAGGGACAAACCCAAAAAAGGGAGGGTTTGTATGGGAGGTGAGAGTAGTTTTTGACCGATCGTTTTCATTTTAATACTCAACCTCCGCTTAGAGCAGAAAAGCTTTCATACAATATTTCAGCTCGATTGCTCTTAAATTACTACTGTAATCGCGGGACTGACATACGGACACCCCCAAAAAGGGGAGTTTGTATGGGAGGTGGGAGTAGTTTTTGACCGATCGGGCTCATCTTAGAACTCAACCTCCATTTATTGCCACAAAACTTGCGTACAATATTTCAGCTTGATTGCTCTTAAATTGCTGCTATAATCGCGGGGACTGACATACGGAAACCCCCTAAAAGAGGGATTTTGTATGGGAGGTGAGAGTAATTTTTGACCGATCGGTCTCATCTTACCACTTAACCTCCGCTTATTGTAGGGAAGCTCACATACACAATTTTAGCTCGATTGTCCTTAAACTACGGCTGTAATCGCAGGGACAGACCCCAAAAAGGGGAGTTTGTATGAGAGGTGGGAGTAGTTTTTGACCTATCGGGCTCATCTTAGAACTCAACCTCCATTTAGGGCCGCAAAAATGCGTACAATATTTCAGCTTGATTGCTCTTAAATTGCTGCTATAATCGCGGGGACTGACATACGGACACCCCCAAAAAGAGGGATTTTGTATGGGAGGTAGGAGTAGGTTTTAACCGATCGGTCTCATCTTACCACTAAACTTCCGCTTAGTGTAGGGAAGCTCACATACAAAATTCCAGCTTTGTTGCCCTTAAACTACAGCTGCAATAGTAGGGAGAGACCCCAAAAAAAGGGGAGTTTGTATGGGAGGTGGGAGCAGTTTTTGACCGATCGGTCTCATCTTAGAACTCAACCTCCATTTATTGCCACAAAACTTGCGTACAATATTTCAGCTTGATTGCTCTTAAATTGCTGCTATAATCGCGGGGACTGACATACGGACACCCCCAAAAAGAGGGATTTTGTATGGGAGTTGGCAGTAGGTTTTTACCGATCGGTCTCATCTTACCACTAAACTTCCGCTTAGTGTAGGAAAGCTCACATACAAAATTCCAGCTTGGTTGCCCTTAAACTACAGCTGCAATCGTAGGGAGAGACCCTAAAAAAGGGGAGTTTGTATGCGAGGTGGGAGCAGTTTTTGACCGAACGTTCTCATATTACTACTCAACCTCCGCCTAGTGTTGGGAAGTTTGCGTACAAAATTTCAGCTTGATTGCTCTTAAACTACGGCTGTAACCGCAGGGATAGACCCCAAAAAGGGGGAGTTTGTATGGGAGGTGGGAGTAGTTTTTGACCGATCGGGCTCATCTTAGAACTCAACCCCCGCCTAGTGTTGGGAAGCTTGCATACAAAATTTCAGCTTGATTCCCCTTAAACTACGGCTGTAACCGCAGGGATAGACCCCAAAAAGGGGGAGTTTGTATGGGAGGTGGGAGTAGTTTTTGACCGATCGGGCTCATCTTAGAAGTTAACCTCCGCTTTGATGATAGAAGCTTGCGTTCCAAATTTCAGCTCGATATGACATAAACTGCGGCTGTAATCGCGGGGACAGACAGACGGACAGACGGACAGATGGTCACCCTTAAATCGACTCAGATTTCGATGCTGATCTTTTATATATATATATATTGTTATACCTACCACGCCTCCTTATGGGCGTTACAAATGGAAGAACAAAATGAATATACCCTTCACTCCGTTCATGCGCATGGTGAAGGGTATAAAAATGGTGGCAAAAATGTATAGTAATTCATCAATTGAGAACGGCTGGGCCGATTTTGCTCAAACTTTTTTTAAGTTGTTCATTTTTGGCAGGAGCAGGTTTATGTGAAAGAAAATTTTGGGAAAATCTTCCGGAAAAGTCGGAAAATTGGAATAATCGAAAATTGCCTTTTTGTATGGAATTTTGTGTGCAATTGTTACAGAATGGCTTTTCGAGTAGAAAAATGGAAAATTTTTGTTGAAAAATGCGGAAAATTCCGGAAAAATTCAAAAAGTTTGAGTTTGTTGTTCGACGAAATTTTGCATATTATCGTATGATTTGATAATTTTGGACGATGTAACAGTGAACAATTTTGGATAATTATTCCGAAATGACTTTCCGAATTGAAACATAGAAAAATTATCGATGGAAAACTCGGAAAATTCCGGAAAAACTCGAAAAATTTGGATTTTTTCAGAAACATTTTGCATCGCAAATTGAGTTTTTGTATAACTTTTTGTGTGTAATTGTTCCGTAGTGGCTTTTCGGTTGAAAAAACAGAAAATTTTGGTTGGAAAATTATGGAAAAATTCCAAAAATTTGAATTTTTTTCGACGAAATTTTACATTTTTTTGTGTTTTGATAATTTTGAATGATGTAAATGTAAAAATTTCGGATAATCATTCCAAAATGACTTTTCGAATGGAAAAATAGAAAAATTTTTGGTGAAAAACTCGGAAAATTCTTGAAATAACTCGAAAATTTTGAATTTTTTCATCGAAATTCTTCGCTTGATTTGATGATTTTAGACGTTGGGAAATTCGTTGTGCTGCTTGGAAAAATTCGGTTTATTGTGAAACCTATATGTATAAAAACGGTGTGAACAGTGTGTAGTAATTCATCAAGGGAGGACGGCTGGCCCATTTTGTTTTCAATTATTATTCAATTGTTCGTAATTGGTATGAGGGTTTTATGCAAGATAATTTTGGGAAAATGCTTTGAAAAAGTCGGGAAACTGGAAAAATCGAAAATTGGTTTTTTGTATGGAATTTTGTGTGCAGTTGTTACGGAATGGCTTTTCGAATGGAAAAATAGAAAATTCTTAGGGAAAAACTCGAAAAATTCCGGAAAACTCCAAAAATGTGTTTTTTTTTATTGACAAAATTTTGCAATTTTCGCATGATTTGATGGTTTTGAACTATGTCTAGGTGGAAATTTTTCGGTTAAATGTTGGTTGGTAACGAGAAAAACAATATTTAAATAAAAAATCCGGCGAACCCGACATTGGGAGTGCCAGCGTCAAATCGTTCTATGCAAAATGCATTCGATCGCGAATTTTAACGGGAGCAAGACTATAATCTAGATGAGCTGATCGGAAGAGTTCGAACAAATGTGCCGCTGTTAAATACCGAGTACTAGAACGTGTACGATTCACGATGAAACTGGAGGCATTTACTTTCTCGATGCTCCGAGTGGGACACCTAAGACATTTTTTGTTGATTCCGGCAACAATTTGGTCAAGATCTTAAATAACGTTAGCCGCTGCATCCTCTGGCATACCTGTCACATTGCTGGAAGGCATTCGAACGGCAAATTCCACTTAAAAACTGTCGATGAATCTTCTCACAGTCGAAAAGCCAAAGTACACAATGACCAAGAATTTCGCAACGGCGAAGTACATGCGGGAATGCCAAATAAACATTTCGGATGAATGCTCGATAACGACTAAATGAGCTTTGGAAGTAGTTGGCCGAAACATAAAGGATTTACGAGGGAATTTGGTGGGGCTATGATTTTGCTCAAAATGTCTAATGCTGCTGATTTACTAAAAACCATGCTTGAAAATGTCAAGAAGTTGTAATTGACCAAAAAATTAGGGGCTCATTCCAGAACCTCCCATCTTCTGCTGAATTCCCGAAACAACTGCCAGCGCTTGGCAATGGCCAAATTCGGGTTGATGTTTCGACTGAATTGATATCGTTCCCAGCAAATTTTTGCCAGTTCACATCGTTGGAAAAGTAACTCATGACATTGCACAAAATTATAAAAATCTTGATTTGATTAATTTACGGGCAGTATGTTACTAACAGAGAAGGATAAATACATTAAGAGCTACAATTTCAAATTAGAAAGTTAAATCGCTTGAGAACTGCATTCGTACAAATCTGTTTACAGCGTGACCGTAAAGGATGAAGCGACCAACAATCCGACCGAATTTTCCACTCGCTTAATATGCCGCATAATTGACAGATAAAGGTGGGATCGATCATAATCATATTACGGAATCTGAATCAACCGAAATTGTGCAACGGTACGCGGATGCCTGTCAAGAATCTGATAAAAAAATGTGATTTCAGACAATCATAAAGAAAAAATTCAAAGAAGAGGAAGTCCTTATCTTACGAATTAAATAATTCCAACTGATCATCCATTCCAATTCCCCGACGACAATCTATAAATCGCAAGGCCAGTCGTTGGAAGTATATGAGATTAATCTCGAATTTCCCTGTTTTATGTCCGGTCAGTTGAACGTTGCCTTTTCGAGTTTTGGAGAACCGACTTCGTTGTTTGTTTTTGACGCGGAAAACTAATCGAAAAACATTGTTTATCAAACATTCTCTACTGAGTTTATCTAAAGGCATAAAATTGGGGCGAGACGAAGTTCGCCGGGTGCGCTAGTTTATATATATATATATTGTTATACCTGCCACGCCTCCTTATGGGCGTTACAAATGGAAGAACAAAATGAATATACCCTTCACTCCGTTCATGCGTATGGTGAAGGGTATAAAAATAATAAAATGTACAGGCCCCCGCTATATATAATGTGAACATTTAATTTTTAATTCCTGATATTTATATAACTGCCAGAGATGTCAAATAATTTGCATGGACTACAATCTGAACCAAATAATTGCCCGTGGACTTTAAAACCCACCAACTGTCTTAACTAAAATATCTGAGGTAATATAATTATCAAGCTCTGTACCATACAAACTTTGCTTAATATTGTATAACAGCAACAAATAAAACAATAAACGCTCAATATTATTTGCTATATGTTATTTTTACTGTGTATATAACTATGAATGTTCATGTATATAGCAGCCGGAGTGTGTAGTTTTGATGACTCTACAATCATTAAATGTCATCACTCATTGTATGTTGCCCCAGTTGCTTATGCTGTGTAGCTTGATTTTACAATGAGTTCTCTGAGGTGATCAATATTGTAAAAAGCAAACTAACATGTTTGCTTCTTCAGCTAGCATGAGATTTCTATCCGGTATTCTGTGATGTGTTGCGAAGGTTCTGCCAGTAGCTAGAGTGCCGATAAGTGTTAATATTGATGATAGTTAATCACTCGCCTCATTTACTGGGGGAAACTAGTTTCAACTGCTCCATTGGTTTCAGACAATAAGGTCAGTCTAATATCCCTTATCAGAATAACCAGAGATTTTGTGCGTTTGTGTGGGAAATCACGTGTATGCATACAAAATAGCCATGAGAACAATCAGTAACACATATTAAGGTAAAAAGAGTTTCAAATTAACCATTTGACTAAATATCAAGTTACTTACCTTTTCAATGGATGTTATTTCAATATGTAGAGAAACTGAATGCATTAATAGCATACAAATCTTTTAAGAATTTCGCATGAACTGAGTTCAGTAAAATAAATATCAAAATTTCTCATTTACCTTAAGTTTTTTTTAATTAAAAGAGAGGTTGCGGTGTATTCGGTATATTATTATAATAACCGCAAAACAATCTATATAAAACCAGATATTAATTGAAAAACAAAACCAGTACAGAAATTTCAGTCAGCTGAACTGACTGATAAATACCATCACCAAATTTAAGATATTGTTTAAGTCTTGAGTTATTGAAATTAACCGATTTGTAATTAAAACCAGTTAGAAAGTTTCAGTCGGGCAACCCAACTTACATTTACCCTTACCCTCAGTAAAATAAATAATTTTCTATTATATTGATATTATTACTCGATTTCTAAAGTGGGCGGAGTGGTACATTTGTATGGGAGGTACGAGAAGGGGTGTGGTTAGGCTTCCAGATTTATTCTCCACTACTTTATCCTGTTATAGCTTTACTAATTACAGAATTTGGGCACGATTGCCTTGGGTGTACTGATATTATTAGTACATCCCTAAAGTGGGCGGAAAGGTACATTCGTATTGGAGGTACCATAAGGGGCGTCGCTAGACTTCAAATTTTTTCTCCAAAACTTTGTCCTGTTATAACATAACAAAATACAGAATTTGGCACGATCGTATCAATTGTATTGATATTATTACCCTATTTCTAAAGTGGGCGGAGTGGTACATTTGTATGGGAGGTACCAGAAGGGGCGTGTCTAGACTTCCAGATTTTTTCTCCAAAACATTATCCTGCTTAAACTTTACCAAATACAGAATTTGGGCACGATCGCGTTAGGTCTTTTAATAATATTAATCGATTTCCAAAGTGGGCGGTACTAGATGTGTATGGGAGGTACCAGATGGGGCGTGAATAGACTTCCCATTTTGTTCTCCAAAACTTTATCCTGTTATAGCTTTACTAAAAATAGAATTTGGGTACGATCATGTTTAATTTATTGATATTATTTCTCTATCTCTATAGTGGGCGGAAAGGTAGAATTGTATAAGAGGTACCAGAAGGGGCGTGGCTAGGCTTTCAAAATTTTTTCCGAAACTTTATCCTGTTATAGCTTAACTAAATACAGAATTTGGGGCGATCCCGTGGGGTGTGTTGATATTATTACTCGATTTCTAAAGTGGGCGGAATGATGTATTTGTATGGGAGGTACCAGAAGGGGCGGGGCCATGTAGCCCATTTGCAATACCGTAAGTAGTTTTGAGAAAATAATAACTCGTGCAAAATTTCAAAACATTTGGTTGCGTCTTTCGAAAGTTATCGTGCGAACCAGCCGGACAGCCACCAGACAGACAGACAGACGGACATGGCTCAAACGACTTAAAAAGTCATGAATCGAATTTGGTTCAAAGAAACCTAGGGTCTAAAGTCACTCCTTCTATGTGTTACACTTTTGGGTCGTATCAAATGATATATACCCTCATCCCTAAGGGTGATGGTATAAAAAAAATAATTTGAGTGGGAGTTATTTCACTAATCACTTCGTCCAATTCGAATCAACTTTGCACATTCCTAACACAGGACATCACTCAAAGCTTGTTGGCATATTTATAAACACACCAAATCGATTCATGAGTTTTTAAGTCGTTCGAGGAATTACCGTCTGTACGGCTGGTACCTACGATAACTTTTGAATGATGCAACCAAATCATTTGATAATTTGCATGAAAAAATGTATGAACTTTGCATAAAACTACTTAAGTCATTGCAAATAGGCTCCCATACAAATACATATATCATTCCGCCCTTCTGCTACCTCCCATCGAGTAATAATATCAATAAACCCAACGCAATCGTGCTCAAATTCTGTATTTAGTAAAGCCATAGCAGCACCAAGTTTTGGAGAAAAACTCTGGAAGTCAAGCCACGCCCTTTCTAGTACATCCCATACAAATGTACCACTCCGTTAGAAATCAAATGGATTTAAATGGGGTATAAATTGAAGCAAACTGAATTCAAAAACTATATATAATTGAAAACATCTTAAGTCGACTTAGCGTACTTTAGAATTAAGCTAAGGATTTTCATATGTATTTATATTTAATTCTTTAGTTTTATTTTACAATTTTTAACTAAATCAGGTAATCAAAAACCAAATTATTGGAAAATCATGCATTTGAACACTACAGTAGTGGTCACATTTATACAAATTTTGATCATTTTTTTGCCATTGCCTTTCATAAACACTTTATATTCGAAGGTGTATGGCAAATTTGTATTTTCTGGTTCGGTAAAATGCCGATTATTAAAATGGAAACTCGTATAGAGATGTGCAACATAGAGCTTCACATTACTTATAGGCACAACCTGTGTCATTAAAATGTCTTTTTATACCATCACCCTTTGGGATGAAGGTATATATCATTTGATACGACCCAAAAGTGTAACACATAGAAGGAGTGACTTTAGACCCTAGGTTTCTTTGAACCAAATTCGATTCATGACTTTTTAAGTCGTTTGAGCCATGTCCGTCTGTCTGTCTGTCTGCCTGTCTGTCTGTCTGTCTGTCCGTCTGGTGGCTGTCCGGCTGGTTCGCACGATAACTTTCGAAAGACGCAACCAAATGTTTTGAAATTTTGCACGAGTTATTATTTTCTCAAAACTACTTACGGTATTGCAAATGGGCTACTACAAATACATGATTCCGCCCACTTTAGAAATCGTGTAATAATATCAATACACCCTATGGGATCGTTCCCAAATTCTGTATTTAGTAAAGCTATAACATTATAAAGTTTTGGAAAAAATTTTGAAAGCCTAGCCACGCCCCTTTTGGTACCTCCCATACAAATCTACCTTTCCGCCCACTATAGAGACGGAGAAATAATATCAATAAATTAAACGTGATCGTACCCAAATTCTATTTGTAGTAAAGCTATAACAGGATAAAGTTTTGGAGAAAAAAATTTGAAGTCTATTCACGCCCCATCTGGTACCTCCCATACACATCTGGTACCGCCCTATTTAGAAATCGATTAATATTATTAAAAGACCTAACGCGATCGAGCCCAAATTCTGTATTTGGTAAAGTTTAAGCAGGATAAAGTTTTGGAGAACAAATCTGGAAGTCTAGACACGCCCCTCTGGTACCTCCCATACAAATGTACCACTCCGCCCACTTTAGAAATAGGGTAATAATATCAATACACTCGACACGATCGTGCCCAAATTCTGTATTTTGTTATTTTATAACAGGACAAAGTATTGGAGAAAAAATTGGAAGTCTAGCGACGCCCCTTATGGTACCTCCCATACAAATGTACCTTTCCGCCCACTTTAGGGATGTACTAATAATATCAGTACACCCAAAGCAATCGTGCCCAAATTCAGTAATTAGTAAAGCTATAACAGGATAAAGTAATGGATAATAAATCTGGAAGCCTAACCACACCCCTTCTCGTACCTCCCATACAAATGTACCACTCCGCCCACTTTAGAAATCGAGATATAATATCAATATTATAGAAAATTATTTGTTTTACTGAGGGTAAGGGTAAATGTAAGTTGGGTCGCCCGACTGAAACTTTCTAACTGGTTTTAATTACAAATCGGTTAATTTCAATAACTCAAGACTTAAACAATATCTTATATTGGGTGATGGTATTTATCAGTCAGTTTAACCAACTGAAATTTCTGTACTTGTTATTTTTGGATCTAGGGACTCGAAATTCGGGACACTTCTTAATTGAGTTCTCCTTATGGAAACAAATTAATTATATTGGGGATACCACCTACTTTAGATTTTACGCCCATTGAAAGTTGTAGATTTTAGGTTTTTTTCTTCCCTGTCTAGAATCATATCGCTCGTTTTCTGCAAGACCGTCATATCTCAAAAAAATCGATTCCGAGATAAACGCGTTTAAAGTTTTTAATTTACACACAACTTGTACGAAATGGAGGAATTCAAATAGCTCTCATGCAGAGTGTATAAAAGATATTAACATGCATTTTTTATACAACATGGAGTATGATTTAATGAACAATTCTACATCATTAGCTCAAAAATCACGTTTTTTGAGTTATGACGGTCTTGCAGAAAACGAGCGATATGAATATTTCATATCAGTTAAAAAATGTTAATTTTTATTCAAATGTAAATCATGTGTTGTCTCCATACAAAAGAAGATAATATCCCCACAACCCTCCGCGAAAAGTATTAGCCTTCAAATACACCGTAAATATCGAACAAATGCATGCTTTAAAATTTATGTTACTAAAAGGGACGGTATTTGGCGGTTTTTTTTTCTTAATTGCAAGTACAGACTCGGACCTTTCATTTTTATATAGTTAGAGAGGTAAGCAAGGCAAAGCACATAAAGTTTTTTTCCATCAAAAAGTCAAAAGTTGATATTTTTTAGTATAATTTTTGATAAATTATAATAATTATTTTACTTTTCCTATTTCAATAATTTTTTTTTCTTATAAAAGAGTAAGTGCTATATTTTCACTAAAAAATAAAACAAAAGCCATAGCTATAAACGTACACACACAAAAAGTTCTTTATTTGGACAATAATTATACCATCACCCTTAGGGATGAAGATATATATTATTTGATACGAGCCAACAGTGTAACACGTAGAAGGAGTGACTTTAGACAATAGGTTTCTTTGAACCATATTCGATTCATGACTTTTTAAGTCGTTTGAGCCATGTCCGTCCGTCCGTCCGTCCGTCCGTCCGTCCGTGTCTGTCTGTCTGTCTGTCTGTCTGTCTGTCTGTCTGTCTGTCTGTCTGTCTGTCTGTCTGTCTGTCTGTCTGTCTGTCTGTCTGTCTGTCTGTCTGTCTGTCTGTCTGTCTGTCTGTCTGTCTGTCTGTCTGTCTGTCTGTCTGTCTGTCTGTCTGTCTGTCTGTCTGTCTGTCTGTCTCTCTGTCTGTCTGTCTGTCTGTCTGTCTGTCTGTCTGTCTGTCTGTCTGTCTGTCTGTCTGTCTGTCTGTCTGTCTGTCTGTCTGTCTGTCTGTCTGTCTGTCTGTCTGTCTGTCTGTCTGTCTGTCTGTCTGTCTGTCTGTCTGTCTGTCTGTCTGTCTGTCTGTCTGTCTGTCTGTCTGTCTGTCTGTCTGTCTGTCTGTCTGTCTGTCTGTCTGTCTGTCTGTCTGTCTGTCTGTCTGTCTGTCTGTCTGTCTGTCTGTCTGTCTGTCTGTCTGTCTGTCTGTCTGTCTGTCTGTCTGTCT
>OZ035880.1:123985810-124170173 GCA_964034835.1 Muscina levida | reverse complement strand
ACTTTACATTGGAGATGCATTATCGACGTACCATCTGAGAAACGACCCAAATATAGGACTTATAAACGATAGTACTTCAACAAAGCATACATGGTTCGATTCTTGTCTCAGTCATCCAAATTTCTATCATCAGTGGCCCCCCTTGATTTTGTCGACAGCAAATTCGCAGTAAAAAACTATCAAGAGCTTCTCAAACAGCTTACGTTCGGATTGGTCTACAACATGTAGGTCCCGTTGTGTGAGTCCAAATGTAGATGCGTGTTAATTTACAATAACGCAAGTATCTATTCCATTCCTCTCCCAGAGGATGTAAAGGGATATTAAGTTTTAAATTTCATCAAAAATACAAAACACTGTTTCTTATAAAACAAAAGGTTGGTGGATTGAAATTAACCTATGGCTATAATATAATAATTTCTTGGATATTTGCACTTACTTAGATGCCAATTTCTTATAATCGTAAATTTGGATTGTATGTCGCATGAAGAAAAGTATTATATGCTCTTTGATCTGTCGCTTATCTTCTCCAATTTATCACTTCAAGTTGTGAAAGGTTCTCCGTAACCTGGTCTGTTCAATAGAGTTTTGGTCGCTCTTTTGAGAACGGTCATTTGAGAACATTGACAAATACTTTTCGGGCTGGAAAATTTTGATCGTTGTACAGGATTTATACGACATTTATACTCTCCATTAACAATGATGTAAACATGAGAAGGCTGCAGTCACATCTCGCAGTTTTTGTTCAATAATGTTTATGTCAGCAACGTACGCAAGTAGCATGTGATTTATAGTAAAAAAACGTGTCACTCGTATCTTTTCTGTACTGTAGCTTTTCTTATCAGTTCGATACGATAGGATGTATAAGATGCTGTGGCTAAGTTTGGTAAGCCCGCGAAGCTGATACTACTTTGAGGGAGACACTGACTGACATTATGTCTTCAGTGAAAGTAAGCAAAAATCTGACTAAGCCATTTTCTACCACGCGAAGCTTTAGACAAGGCGATAGTGTGTCTTGTCTAGTATGTATATGTATTAGCTCCGCCGTGAACAAAAATAATAATATTATTCTCTAAAGACGGGTATTTATCGCAACCGCTGCTACTATGCGCTAGCATAGTTAACCCTCTCTCGACGAACAAAGATCCTACCTGTCTTAGTCGTCAGCGCATAATCCTGGGTAATGATACAAGCGGATCAGCTAATTCTGGTAGTCGTTGAGGGAAAAATATTTATTAACGGCGAGAAACGTCGTCAAATAAACAATGAGTTATTTAACGAATACGACGCAGTCAATCGGGCTGTCTAAGAACTTTAAAGTTGACAAAAACATGATTAGTGTCGATTTGTCTTTTTCTAGTGTGTTTTTCGAAGATTTGCCGCAGTCTTACGCCACACTAGGTTGGAGATTCAGTCTATCACATACCACACTCAATAGAACCTTAAATGCGGTTGGTAAAAGGATAATCCTGTGGACAGCACAGAAAATAAAACCCTTAGATTTTAATCATCAGGTATGCATTCGGTAAGCCAAACCGTACTGGTGGATGCTCGTTTTCAGCTCATTACTGCCAGACTTGAAGAGCACAGCCGGAATTCGATCCGCACCGGCTTCTTTATTATTTTCAGCCGCAATAATACATTTTTTCCCTTGGTTTGTCCTGATACCGGGCTATCGAAGCCATCTTCAAAAATTGGAGTAATATCTCGCGGCCTTCCAGAACCAGCAACAGGTGCAATTGCACTTCGTATAAGCATAACACCCTGCATATCTGTAATCTGATGCCCAACCATCTCCGGGATGCGTATCGCTTAACATGGGGTTGCCCTACAAACTCAATTGACCCCTTTACTGCATAAACTTTTCCCACCTATAGGGTTTTCTCTATTTTGCTATACACCTAACAACCTCCTAGTGGCCGACAGATGCTCTAGGGAATACATTTGAAGATTAGGGATAAAGCTAGCGCAAAAAAGGGCACTAATTGCAACAAGTAAGAGTGACAGAAGCGTAAACGGGTTAACTCCTCCTCCTGCCTTTTGTGGCGATGATTCCTTGTTATACGACTGGAAAATGTGTACCTATTACCGCTGAAAAGTCGGTACATTGTAACGCGTTGGTGTCTTGAATCCGGATTTTTCGTCGAAGCTGCAAATAGCTATCTATATACAATTTTAGTCACACGTGTGGATAGCAAAAGATATTTTTCAGCGAATGTTGGGAATAAAATTCGTTCAAGATTATCGGATGAAACATTAGATGTTTTAATCTTTTTAAGAAACTACTTAAAACAATAAATAACAGTAATAACAATGTTTTAAAAATCAGTTACTAAAAAAAAAATGTGTTGCTCTTGTTTGTTATTGTCGATCTGTACAGAAATATGAATATGTTTTCCATTGTTCGATTTGATATCTATTTTCTATTATCTTTACTAGAGTTTTTTATTTACAAGAGTTAGTCGCCAAACTATCTCATCAGCACACTTTGCTGTGCCTTCTCCATATATTATCACAAGGGTGCAGATGATGTAGTTTGGCGAAAGGAGTTAGAAATACTTTTCGGTGTATTTATTACAAAAACCATATACATATGTATTTATTAAAACACATTATTTTAAATTAATTTGAAATAACGTTTCCACATTAAAAATTAAAATTAATTTTTTTTGTTACTTAGGTTTAATTACTTAACATGTTTTATTGTTTGTTTTTGCAATTTATTTTTAATATATGAGACATATATTATTCAATAATACTAATAAATAAAAATTAAACAAAGTAATATTAAAAATGTGGTACCGAAAAATTCCGGAATCCCGAAAAATCGGGGAATTTCGGAATCGGGTTTTATAAAATCCTGAATCCCGGGATTTATCAAAATCAATCCCGTTTAGCATCCGTAATGTGAACCGAGAATTTTGAAATAAGTCTGGTAGAAGTAATGTTACTGGCGGATGTGCTCGGCAAATACAAGGCTGACATCACCGCCATACAGGAAATGAGATGGACGGGACAAGGATGCACACGACGAAAGATCTGTGACATCTTTTACAGCTGCCATGCAGAAATACACGAATTTGGATGTGGTTTCATAGTCGGCAAGAGACTTCGACATCTTGTCTCGACATCTTGTCTAAGTGACCGAATAGCCACCATTCGCATCCGGGGGAAATATTTTTACATTACGTTGATTTGTGTACACGCCCCGACGGAAGACAAAGACGATGACATTAAAGATGCATTCTATGAGCGCCTGGAGGAGATATATGACCGCTGCCCTGCACATGACATTAAAATTGTTCTGGGAGATTTTAATGCTAAAATAGGAAGGGAAGATTTTCTTGGTTCAGTAGTCGGAAAATTCATCCTACACAACAACACATCCGATAACGGATATCCGCAAGGCAACCTGGATATATCCCGATCAAAATACAAGAAATCAGATTGATCACGTGGTAATTGATGGAAGGCATGTCTCAAGTGTTATGGACGTGCGTGTGATGTGCGGTGCAAATATTGACTCGGACCACCACCTAGTTGCAGCCAAGGTACACTCACGATAAGGTAGTGCTAAAAATACTCGTAATGAAACGCAAAGGAAGCTAGACATCACAAAGCTGCATACCACTGAGATAGCCAATGCCTTCTTTCTCAGGCACTGCATGCCCGATGATTGGAATCTGAGTGACCTATGTCCCGTGCTTAAGAAAGGCGATCCTAGTGTGTGTACCAACTATCGCAGGATTATCATTTTAATCATCGCATTCAAGGTCCTGTCTAGTGTGTTATGTAAAAGACTAAATCCCATTCTGGCTAACCTTATTGGACCTTATCAGTGTGGCTTTAGACCTGGTAAATCCACCACCGACCAGATATTCACACTACGACAAATCCTGGAGAAGACCCAAGAAATGCAGATCGACACCTAACATCTGTTAATCGATTACAAAACTGCATTTGACAGTCCGATACGATAGAAATTGTTGGATGCTATGGCTGATTTTGGTATCTCCGCGAAGCTAATTCGACTATGCGGGATGACACTGACTGACACGAAGTCGTCAGTAAAAATTGGAAAAAATCTGTCAGAGCCATTTTCTACCAAGCGAGGCTTTAGACAAGGCGACAGTCTGTCATGCGATCTCTTTAATATCATTATGGAGATGATCATGCGGAAGGCAGCAGTAAACACGACTGGCACCATCTATAACAAAAGCCACATGTTGCTCGCGTATGCTGATGATATAGATATTATTGGACGTGGATTGCGAGATGTTACTGCGGCTTTTTCGAGCATTGAAAAGCAGTCGGCTGAAGTGGGTCTGGTGATAAACGAGGACAAAACCAAGTTATTTGTTTCAACGAACAAAGAGTCCACTCGTCTGGGACGCTGCGTGAACGTTGACAAATATAACTTTGAAGTGGTAGATGATTTTGTCTACCTTGGCTCCGCCATAAACAAAAATAATAATGTCAGCTTCGAAATCAAAAGACGAGTATTGATCGCAAACCGCTGCTACTATGCGCTAATCAAGCGATTTAACGACAAAGCGCTCTCTCGAAGAACAAAGATCCAGCTCTAGCAGACTCTGATCCTAACTGTCTTGGTCTACGGCGCAGAAACCTGGGTAATGATACAAGCGGATCAATCTATTTTGGGAGTCTTCGAAAGAAAAATACTCCGCAAAATATTTGGACCTATTATCGTGAATTCGAGTTGTATCCAATGACATTGGAGAAGCTAATTGGTCGAAATATGATTGAAACACTGATGTATCAAGTCACTCAGGCGGAGAACTTTGTTACTAGCTGGAAGATGGCAACATTGTAAATTAGCACTCTCTCGATAATTGGGAAGAGAACAATTGTTGAGACGGGATACAAATTCCTAATGCCATTTGTATCTGCAGTCTAGGCAAGGTGATTCTAAAAGTAAAACATTTGTAGAATATTCTTGCCAATAACAAATCCACATTTAAATTCGTACTTTTAATTTCGTACGTAATGGTACTACAATATTTCGGATTCTGCTGAATAAATCATCGAAATACCTAAAGTTTTTTGCAAAAGTCAGTTATTTACTTCCCAGATTCAAAAATATTTGTAGTTACTGCCGTTGCCAATATTAGAGCTTTGAAAGCTTTTTTATCACGTAATTGCAGCCAATTAAACAAACTCGAGCTGCCTTGCCCCCCCCCTGCCTACAACCTTTGTTAAAATGTTATCCGTCCATGCATGTGTGTGAGTGCGCGAGATCCACAGAAGGACAATGTGGACGTATTCGTGTCGGTGTTTTCTTTTTTGTGTCACATTTTACAGTTTTGTGTTTTAATTGCAGAGCAGCAGGAGCAGTACAATAACAATAACTACATCAACTGCACCAACAGCATTTGCCATTGCAACAATAATAACACATTCAGCTATTAAAAATGCTTATTTGCTTAGTTTAACATACATAAATGCTACCACTGAACATGTAAACAAGGTATGATAAATTTAGAGCTATAACATTTCCAGTCCTATTTTGAGATGGGAAATATCTCAGTTTTAAGTTCAACCATTTATAACCGTTTAGAAACCTGCTACATAATGTTTAAACTTGTTGACATTGAATAACTGCGCTTCCATAGCTCAAGTGAACTTACTCGTGTTGTAATATATCAGAAATTATTAAATTTCATTTGCACCAATTTGTTTTAAATTATTAAAAGCTAATATGTACCAAGTTAATATTGTACTCTATGTTCAAGCAGTACTTTTTCTATTTAACTAAGTACTATTTCAAGGAAATGAGTTGTCATCTCGAATAGGACACCTAGTACAGTCCTTATGTACTTTGAGGTACTTAGCCATATGTCTGGCTGAGTTTTCACGATTTATGTCCAGCAAACAATATAATGAAATGTATATTCGATATTGAAAGACATATGATCGAAGCCCGGGCCATGATGTTAAAATCGTGTTGGGAGATCTTAATGCCAAAATTGGCCGGGTGAATGTCTTTTGCCTAACAGTCGGAGCATTTAGTCTGCATACTGACACATCGTCAAATGCATTAGACTGATATATTTCTCTGCAGCAAGGAACCTAGTAATTGACCACAAAAACATTCACAAGGCTACGTGGCTATCTCCCGCCAAATCATCAAAAACCCGAAACCTTCTGCTACCTAACATACAAAATGACCTGTTTTTGTAAAAATAATAATTCTCCAATAAATTTCAAACGGACAGCTGGAGAACATTAAAATTTGGTCAGTTCAATAACAGACAAACCCTCAGAAAATCATAACCTTAGTCACACCTCTTCTGATAGGTCCCTTACAAGAGACCGAATTGACCCTCATAGCTTTACATGCAAATCTTTATACCATCACCCTTAGGGATGAGGGTATATATCATTTGATGTTACACAAAAGTGTAACACATAGAAGGAGTGACTTTAGACCCTAGGTTTTTGAACCAAATTCGATTCATGACTTTTTAAGTCGTTTCAGCCATGTCTATCCGTCTGCCTGCTGTCCGGCTGGTTCGCACGATAACTTTCGAAAGACACAACCAAACGTTTTTAAATTTTGCACGAGTTAATATTTCCCCAAAAATACTTACGGTATTGAAAATGGGCTACATGGCCACGCCCCTTCTGGTACCTTCCATACAAATGTACTATTCCGCCCACTTTAGAAATCGAGTAATTATATCAATACATCGAACTCAATCATTCCCAAATTCAACATTTAGTAATGCTATAACAGGATAAAGTTTTGGAAAAAAAATTTAAAGTCTAGCCACGCCCCTTCTGGTACCACCCATAACAATGTACAACTCCGCCAATTTAAATATGGAGTAGTAATATCAATAAATCCAAGGCGATCGTACCCAAATTCTTTATTTTAGTAAAGCTATAGCAGGATACAGTTTTTGAGAAAAAAAACTGGAAGTCTATCCATGCCCCATCTGGTACCTCCCATACACATCTGGTACCGCCCACTTTAGAAATCGATTATATTTATCAATAGAACTAGCCTGATCGTGCCCAAATTCTGTATTTAGTAAAGTTCAAGCAGGATAATGTTTTGGAGAAAAAATATGGAATTCTAGACACGCCCCAACTGGTACCTCCCATACAAATGTACCACTCCGCCCAATTTAGAGATGGAGTTATAATATCAATATACTCGACACGATCGTGCCGAATTTATGTAATTTGTTAAGTTATAACAGGATAAAGTTTTTGAAAAGATATTGGAAATCTAGCCACGCCCCTTCTGGTACCTCCCATACAAATGTACCACTCCGCCCACTTTAGAGATGGAGTTATAATATCAATATACTCGACACTATCGTGCCCAATTTATGTATTTTGTTAAGTTATAACAAGATAAAGTTTTGGAAAAAATATTGGAGTCTAGCCACGCTCTTTCTGGTACCTCCCATACAAATGTACTTTTCCGCCCAATTTAGATATGGAGTAGTAATATCAATAAATCCAACGCGATCGTACCCTTATTCTTTATTTGGTAAATCTATAGCAGGATACAGTTTTTGAGAATAAAACTGGAAGTTTAGCAACGTCCCATCTGGTATTTCCCATACACATCTGGTACCGCCCGCTTTAGAAATCGATTAATATTATTAAAAGAACTAACGCGATCGTGCCCAAATTCTGTATTTATTAAAGTTCAAGCAAGATAAAATTTTGGAGAAAAAATCTGGAAGTCTATCCACGCCCCATCTGGTACCTCCCATACACATCTGGTACCGCCCGCTTTAGAAATCGATTAATATTATTAAAAGACCAAACGCGATCGTGAACAAATTCTGTATTTGGTAAAGCAAGATAAATTTTTGGAGAAAAAATCTCGAAGTCTAGACACGCCCCATCTGGTACCTCCCATACAAATGTACCACTCCGCCCACTTTAGAAATAGGGTAATAATATCAATACTCTCGACACGATCGTGCCCAAATTCTAAATTTTGTTATGTTAGAACAGGACAAAGTTTTGGAGAAAAATTTGAAAGTCTAGACACGCCCCTTATGGTACCTTCCATACAAATGTACCTTTCCGCCCACTTTCGGGATGTTGTAATAATATCAATACACCCAACACAATCGTGCCCAAATTCTGTATTTAGTAAAGCTATAACAGGATAAAGTTATGGAGAATAAAACTGGAAGCCTAGACACACCCCTTTTCGTACCTCCCATACAAATGTACCACTCTGCCCACTTTAGAAATCGAGAAATAATATCAATAAGTTAGAAAATTATTTGTTTTACTGAGCGTAAGGATATATGTAAGTCGGGTTGCCCGACTGAAACTTTCTAACTGGTTTTAATTACAAATCGGTTAATTTCAATAACTCAAGACTTAAACAAATTCTTATAGTGGGTGATGGTATTTATCAGTCAGTTTATCTGACTGAAATTTCTGTACTGGTTTTTGTAAGGATTCACCCTTATAGTTCAATATATTTTTTTGTAGGTAGGTACACTGAATTCGGTCGTATTTTGTGGATGATATAAGCGTATTGAAATTTGACTCAGAAATGATTATGGACTATATCGGCCGACCCCTTTTGGTACCTCCCATACAAAATAACATATTTTTGGAAAGTTAATAAAATAAACCCCAAAATGTTAAGAATATTGTACTTCTAATATTTTGAATTATCAGGTAAAACCTAAGAAACCGTTACCACACCCATTAGAAATTATGACTTATTTTGATATTTCTGTCCGTATTAAATAGAGACGTTTTCTTTGACCAAGAACACCTGTAGTTTTTACCGAAGTAGGCCAAGTATTCTAATTTGGAAATAGCGGCCATGGTTTCTATAACTACAAGATTTTTGAAATTTAATGATTTTAACTGTGTTTGCTGGGATTTACAAACTATTTTTATGTGGCCACTATTGTTATTTTCTCATTGCTGCTGTTTTATATGTTTGTGTGAGTTCTTTACATCTAATGATGAAAAGTATTTCATTATAATAATTTTGTTAAGAGCACCTATGCATCCATGCATGTTTTTATACCCACACAAATAATAAGTTACATGTATTTCTGTAACACACACATACTCCCAGACACGCACTCACACACACACACTGACACGGCATACAATATTGTGACTGGGAATGCAACAATTGTGGTGCAGTTGGAGTGCATTGTGTTCCTCGTACTGGCAGTAGATTAAGTGTGGACAAAATTGTTTAAAGTACTTAACACACCATTTTAGAAGAAAAACTAAACTTAATTGTCCTGGAAATGCATTGTTAATTTCAAATATATTCCGTACACCCATACTGACAGACTGTCTTAGAAAAGCTCACCATTCAGTCTGAATGTTACATTGTTTGAATATTCTTGTAACAAATACAAACAGCTACACATTCATATACAAGGCTATTGTTGGGTCGTGTGCTTTGTTATGCGGCAATAAGCTTTTTAAATGTACACACGTACTATATACAGTTGGACACAAATGGTAATTCGCTAAGCCATTGTGTGCACACATATATTTTTGGTAAGCAAAACAAGAATTTCTGGTAAGATAATTTAAAGTGGTGTTTGATTAGTGCTATAAATCAATTATTCCAATTAATTTGATAGGACACGTTACTAGGAATAGTTTTCATCTTTTAGAAAAGTAAGACAAAGTGTCGCTTATGGATTTAGGTAATTAAATCTAGGGTCTAGTATACTTAATTCAATTTGTCGGTTATTTATATTCGTCATCCTTGTCCGTGATATTGAATTGGCCGTTAACTCAAACAATAAAAACATTATAATCTTGGTATTTATATTTTAGTTAAGTGATGTTTTTTGTACACAAAACCATGAGGTATCAAACAAACTTGCAAAGTATTAAATTATACTGCGAGATAACCGTTTTTAAGATTCCAGGTCATAATAGCATGAGTTTTTGCATACATTTGCTAGGTAATTCGAATTGGGCTTTAAAGTCAATATCTATATATATAAAAAAAATTTTTGCAAGTGTATTGTGACTTTATAACTCCAATTGGATAAAGGGGCGTGGCACCACCCATACAAATTGAAAATCAAAAGGGCTGTATCTCATGAACTATCAGAGGTATGAAGATGAGATTTGGTATATATGTTGTTGGAGCAGTATTTATTAAAGCCAAGGAAGTGGGGTGCCACGCCCCTTTTAAAACCGCTCTGCAGGCTTTTCCAATAGACAGATTGATACGAAAATTTTACCAAGTGGTACTGATGACCTGTAGATAGTCCCTGGCTATATTTGGTTGTGATTGGATAAAGGGGCGTGGCACCGCCCATACAACATGAAAAAAAGGGCTATATCTCATGAACTATAAGAGGTATGAAGATGAGATTTAAACAGTTATAACTGTCAAAATTCCACAGTATATTGCAGTTCGCCTAGAGATATGAACAGTAAGGTGGGCCAGTTTTTGTATACGCAAAAATTTTAACCAATTCTACGATGAATTGTTAATAAATGTCACCAATAAACTTTGTGTGTAATATCAATTCCTAGCTCGTGCTGGGAAAGCCTAATTTAGTGCAGAAAACTTAAATTTTGATAGAAGTGTCTTAAAGCTGAAGTCTGTACGCTTTCAATAATCATGGGGCAACGAACGTCACTTCCAAAAGAAGCGCCAAACGGAGTAAATAAACGAAAAATCCTTTTATCTTAAAAAAAGAATCAGCTAGGATTTTGATTCATGTGGATTTTTAATGTACAATTGACGCCCAACAAAACCCCATTTACTGTTTTTGTTGCCATTTTAGGTCAACCAATTCGTCATTCAGGCGAGGTGTGTGAAGTGTGATAGACTTTCATTGAGACTTTCTTTGAAAAATCACCATGTAAAGACTACACAAGAACAACGTTTACAAATCTTGCAAATTTATTTTCAAAATGCGCGTTCTGTTTGCCCTTTGTGAAGTTTATGGTGCATATACTCATCCATCTGAGCAGCTAATAGAAGCCATCAACGCTGTAGACGTAAGTGTGACAGGGGACTCGAATTTATCGAACCGACGCCGTTCTCAGCAACTCGGTCTCTGCAAATGCTGAGGAAAGATCTTGGCCCATATTCATATATCCAACTGGTAGAAGAACTAAAACCAGTGGAAGATCAATTGACGGCGTAAAATGCCATACAGCGCGTGAGATCATCACTTTGTAAAGCCAAACGTTGGTGACCGAATTATCTCATAGAATAGTAATACGAGTTCAATACAAAGATAGTATTCGGAAATATTCTTGATCCATGTGAGAAGAAGACATGACAAAAGAGGTTTATATGGCTAAAGGCATTAAGCTTCAAACGAAATTTTTATTTTCGGTCAATAGGCGGAGAAGGCATGTCAAAAGTGTTTTTTACGCCCAAAGAGATAGTTAGTATACAGACGGTTATCGCTACTACATTGAATTTTGATCTTAAACGGAATGTCTGTTTCCGATTTGTAAAAGATATGAATTTGCTGATGAACTTTTTACTATCGTCATAGAGCCTATGATATTTAGAATTTAAAACAACAACACTTAATTTGTTAACTTTCATGTTAAGGAGTTACTTGAAATTAGTTACATAAGTTAATAAACTCAACATATCATAATTGAGCTTAAGTACCGTTGTCAAAGTACTTTGTAGACCTAAATGTGAAATATATTACAAGTTAAAATGCAATAGCGAAGCATTGTCGGGCCCACTAGTATTTAATTATAAATAATTTTTTTTTTCAATTTTTATTAAACGTTTTGTTGATGTTTTTACTATTTCAGGGATATTTATTAGCGTGGTAACATTTGATTTTGAGCTGCATGAAAACTGTGAATGATACATAGATAACCCTGTGATCGCCAAACGCCAAAACAACGCTTCCAAGTTAGAGAAATTTATAGAGTTTATCACGCCCTTATTTTTATCGAATATCGATATCCATCGGTTTAATCGAAATTAGCAAGGAGGAGCCGTTACGGTGAATATCGAGCCATGCGACTGCATTTTTGTTTCCAAAAACGCCCCTAGAATCCTTTTTTTTTTAAGCATTATAAGTCATTGGCTTACGCCAAAAAACCAGTGACTCTTAAAGCATTGGAAGCCAATATTCAAGCCACCAATGATGCCGTACCGTCAGAATTATTTTGCTAATCAAATTTAATTTGGAGTAGTCGAAAACCTAAAAGCGATATATGCAACTTTTGCAAATCAATTTGAAACTTTTCACAACACTGTGTGAACAGCGACTTTAATTAGTCCGAGTATCTATAATTTTTATTGCTTTAGTGCATTTTCGATATCAGATATCTTGAAGCAAATTTAGCATTTTTTGTCGAATATTCTAACTCTATATCTCGAATTTTCACCTGTCCTTTTTTGTCTTTGTTTCGAGAAATGTCACAAAAAGACCTCAAAATGCAAAGGCGGACACTCAAATTCTCAAAATAATTTGAAGTGCTAAGACCTTCGATTGAAAGTTTATTGAAGCCCAACATGGCGTATGAGTAAGATAATTACTATTGGCTACATAAATATTAATTATTCGTAAATGAGAACTCAAAAGTCTTGTGCATATGTTTGTCCGAACGTCAGATCTTAACGATAAGAGCTACAGAAGCCATACAAAGTACAACATTTTTCAGTTCATTGATTTGGGAGTCAATTCTTCGTTCATTTTGTCAAGTCATAATAATTTAATATCGATTAAAAGTTAGTAAGTATCGTATAGGGGCATTTGTCACGTTTTATGCCCTTTTGTTTGACATAACTCGAGAACCACTAGTCTGATTTAACTGAAACAAATTTAAAAAAATTAAGAATTGCAATTCCTTTTATCTGTTCATAAAACGTTTCCCTTCATATGCAACAGTTTCACTTTTCCATTCATCAAATGATTTTGAACAGGGTTTATTTTGTAGCAGTCACTATAAAACTGTGGCGTATGATTTACGTGGAATATTTCTTATGATAATTACCAGGGCAACCGAAAAAATGCTACAGCATGTTTTTTTTTACAACGAGATATTAACAAATGGGTAATGTATTTACATGTTTCATAGTCCTACAAGTGTTTTAAGACCTATTTGTTAAAACATATTTTGGCATATTTTACCCATTAAGTCATATTTCTGCAAATTTTGGTTTTAGAAGCATAACCTAAAAAATACCTCCTTTTTTAAAGCATAATTTGGATTTTTTAGGCCATATTTTTTCAAAAATATCCCTTTTTATGCATATTTTATGTTTTTCACATTATTTTTTTGTTCATAAAAACAAGTGTATTTGCAACATTGGTTTTTTAAAATGTAACAGCCAAATTTACTACAGGTTTTACACAACTGTGAAATGTTAAACGTTTATTAATCCTGTTTTTCGGGCTTTCTTATTCATAAAGTAAGCAAAACATAAAAAAGCACCTCTTTTCAACCACCTCCGATTTCGACCCTGGACATAATGCCTAAAGCTAATCCGACAAAAGCAGGAAAACTAAAGGCGGTTGTAGAAAAGTTTCATGACTTACGAGCTAATGGTGGATTTCTCTATTCTAAAATCTGCAGCAAAGTTATTGCAGCAGATCGCAGATTTCAAGTGAAACAACATGTGGAAAGCGCGCAAACATATTCATCTAAGTCATAGAAGTGAAAATAAGCAGACCAAACAATTATTTTTGCCAGAATGTTCCGGAAGACCCTCAAAAGAACATGATTTTCAAGAAAAACTGTGGCGAGCTTTTGTGTCTGCTGACATTCCACTTTACAAAATGAGAAATCAAAATATAAGAACACTATTTAAGGAATACACGTACTACGAAGTGCCATCCGAAACAGTTCTTCGAACTAAACATTTAAAAAATTTATAGAACGACTGCAAGGACAATATACGAGCAAAACTAAAAAATCAAACTATATGGATCTCAATCGATGAAACTATTGATGCAACAGGCAGAAATGTAGCAACAATTTTAGCAGGTGTATTAAGGACATTTTTTTACAGCAGCCTTGGAAAGGCGGTATGCCATTAGGCCCCACGAAAATACACCCCAAATCAAAAATGAAATATGGCCCCAAAAAAATATATGGAAAACAACAACACGAAAATTTATGATTTTTGGGGCCTAATTTCATATTTTTATTGGGGTATATTTGCATAATGCAATTAGACCCCAAATGTCTGTGTGACAATAGACCCCACAAATTTTTTTGGGGCATAATTTATGAAATTAAATTAAATTGTGGGGCCTATTTTCGCTTTTTTGGGGTCTAATTTCATTTTATGGTCAGGCTTAATATTTTTGGGGTCTAATTTCCTTCGACAAAATAAAAAAGCCTTGGTTTTTTATTGAAAATAATATAGTTTATTAGCTTTAAACTTAGATGTAAACTTGTATAATATCTTGCACGGACAAAAAACCATCCATCTTTCTCTCAAGAATTTTTTCAACCGCTAACTTCGCTTCTTCTAGCAACACAACGCTTCAACGATTACAGACTCCTTTCTTCATCTCAGCTGTTTTGGCATACATGTTAATATGGAAATAAAGAAAACGTACAATTATCTCACAAAAACTAAAATCACGCATTTCTTCAACAAACCAAAGAAACCCAAAAATCACTCGATTTTTTGAAAATAATTTTTTTCTGCGGCTCTTTTCTTAAAAAAACTAAAAACATGAAAAATTTAAATTTTCTTTTTTTTAAAAACATGAAAAATTATTTTCAAAAATCGCGCGATTTTTTTAAAATAATTTTTCGGCTGCTGCGCTTTTCACGGGACAAACAATTTATCATATGCAATAAAAAAAAAACCTGATTTTTATAAAATAATTTTTCGTCTGTGGCCCTTTTCTTTAAAAACTATAAACATGAAAAATTAAAATTTTCTTTAAAAAACTAAAAACATAAAAAAAAATCGCGCGATTTTTTTAAAATAATTTTTCACTTGCGGTGCTTTTACGGAACAGACAATTTACAATATTCATTAAAAAAATTCCGTGATTTATATAAAATAAGTTCTCCAATTTAAATTTACCAATTTTCATAATTGGTTTAGGTAAATTTTAATTTTTTATTTTGGCCAACTTTTCATTTTCATTTCTAATTTTGGGTAATTTTTGTTTGTGTTATATTTTCTACCGCCGTTTTGGGGCCTATTTGCGTGTTGTGTTTTTATATACGAACTGCGATATTTATTTGAAAATCAGACCCCAAACACAAATATGAAAATATACCCCATTTTTATACAGAAAACAACAACACTATATTTTGCAGACATTACGTCTTACGCTTATTGAACAAGTTCAGGTTAATGAAGACACTTTTAAATTGATAGATAATTTATCGGATTCCGAAATAAATTTAATAGTAAAATAAATTGAATCAAATTATATCAAAAAACGTTGGCTTTAAAGAAGTAAAAAGTATTTGTAAAGAATTGTGTGGATCTGCGCCATCATTAACATCAAAATACTGTCCCTTAATTGTTTAATAAATTCATGTAATATTTTTTTAATTTTTCCTTAAATAAAAATACTAAAATATTACTTCTATTTTATTTTAATTTCTCAACATTTGTGTTTGTAAATTTACCAAAAATACATACAAAGTCTAAATTTAAAATAATACTTTTTTTTTAATTCTTAAGCTAATTCATATGAAAAAAATTGTGTGACTTTATTTTTTTAGATCATGATTTTGTTGATTTTAAGGTCATATTTTGTCATTCATCAGGTTATATTTTATGCGCATAAAACACGATTTTGAGGGCATATTTCCGGTTACCCTGATAATTACCATATAACAATATTTCAAAAGAGCCTAAAATGTGGCAAATTCCACTATACAATACTTACTAACTTCAAATCGATATTAAATTATTATGGCATGTTACTTGACAAAACGAAAGATGGACCCAGAAGATTGCGCAGTCATCGCCAGTCTTTAGGTTCGTTATGCATAGAATTAAAAGAAGGAAAAATAAATGCAAGGTTCGATCTATACATATTGATAGAGGAGACAAAAAAAAAGATACTAGTATCGGCGGTTTGAAAGTTTCCATCTGAGTTTCATTTCTGGGGGAGATAAAGTTTCCCCCAAATGCAACTTTTGTATTGTCAATAGGCATAATAAATCGAGTAAAGCTTACGTTAAAAGTATATGAATGTTCTGCAAAGTTATGTTAAATGTTACGGAGAACAATTTCGTAGAATATTTTAACCCTCTAACTACTTAAGCTAAGGGTCTTTTTCGACCTTCTTTTAAAAAAGAGCAAAAATCACCTTTAAATCTGGATTTAAGAGGTTAAAATGTTCCGCAAAAATATTTGCCGTAAAATTTTACTATTTTGGGACCGGCCGTGGCATAGTGGTAAGAACACGCGACTACCATGCGGGAGATCGCAGGTTCAAACCTGGCTCCAGTCATCTTAAAAGAAAAAAAAAAAAACAAAAAAAAAAAATTTCTTTCATTGTCGGCTCCCCTCGAATGTTGTTGATAGCAACTTCGCAGTATTAAGCGCCGCTATAACCCTAAGCTCTCTTTTGTTGTGTGTCATTTATGACATCTGGTTCAACTTTCCGTTTTGGTGTATTTATGGATTTATAGTAAAATTTCTTACTTAATACTTAATTTCCCTTTGCACCCCATGAATGAGGTATGGGATAGCAACTAACGGCACCTACTTGTTTATCGACGAATGCGAACGTCACTGTTTGAGAAGGTCTTACTATACATGCCGATTGAATCGACACTTATACTGCGAAGTTGCTGTCAACAACATTCGAGGGAAGCCTACAATGAAAGAAAATATTTCTTTTAAGATGACTGGAGCCAGGAGTTGAACCTGTGATCATCCGCATGGTAGTCGCGTGTTCTAACCACTGTGCCACGGCCGGTCCCACCCATTTACCAATACCAGCCATTTTATCAGTCATATGTTATGAGAATGAGAGATGAAAGCACTCTAGACTAATTTTATGATTTTACTAGGTAGTACTTAAGCTCCTCTTAATGTTTGTTTATTTCTTCTAAATTCAGATGTCAACCAATAAATACACATAAACTTTTAAAGCGCACTGTTTGATTTAGAAAGGCCATCAAATAATAATTACACTAAGATTCAGAAAGCATTGCCTGCTAATATGACTAGAGTACAGAAGACGAATGCATTTGCATTTTTTATGAATTTTACTATACCATCACCCCTAGGTATGAGGTATAACGCATTAAAGAATACGAGTTAGACCCAAATTATCTTAAGAACAAATTGGTTTCAGGTCTTTTAAAGACGATTGGGCTATGTCTGTCTGTCTGGATGGCTGGTGAGCAGGATAACTCGAGTAAACTGTAAATTATCGGTATGAAAATTTACCAGTTAAAATATATTTCAAAACGAAGAAATGGGATTGTCAACGGGCAGAATAGCCACATCACTTCTGGTACCTCCCATACAAAATTACCTATTTCCAGAAAATTTTCAATTCTTTCATAACTGGAGGATATTTGAATTGCTCAGTTTAGTTATCTTGTGCTAGAAGACAGACCGTAAGAAATCCAAAATCTTTGCCCCACCTCTTTTGGTACCTCTTACACAAATGAATTAATTGGCCTATAACCAGTACAAATCTGTTATTGGAGGTGTTGTTCTGTATACTGAAATTTCCTATTGCTGAACCAAGAGCATGTTCCATTAGGTGCCGGGACATAATCCCCAAAATGGTTTTGGGGACTATGTCCGGAATATAAGAGGTCATAATCTCCAAAATCGTTTTGGGGAATATGTCCCCTGTGTCTTAGAGATGAAACAGGAGGCATTTACTTTGTCGATGCTCTGGGTGGGACAGGCAAGACTTTTTTATACTATCACCCTTAGGGATGAGGGAATATATCATTTGATATGAAAAAAAAGTGTAACACATTAGAGGAGACGAGTTAGACCCTAAGTATCTTAAGACCAAATTCGTTTCAGAAACTTTTAAGATGATTGAGCTATGTTCGTCTGTCTGGCTGGATGGCTGGTTGGCAGGATAACTCGAGTAAACCTAAACGGATCGGTACGAAAATTTAACAGTATTAATATTTTTCGAAACGAACTAATGGCATTGTAAATGGACATAATAGCTCCACCCTTTCTGGTACCTGATATACAAAATAACCTTAAAACTTAAACTTAATTTCCCTTTGCACCCCATGAATGAGGTATGGGATAGCTTCTCGCGTTGTTGTGAATTAACACGCTTTCTATTTTTAGATTCACAACTAACGGCACCTACTTGTTTATCGACGAATGCGAACGTCACTGTTTGAGAAGCTCTTACTAGACACGACGATTGAATCGACGCTTAATACTGCGAAGTTGCTGTCACCAACATTCGAGGGGAGCCGACAATGAAAGAAAATTTTATTTATTTTTTTTCTTTTAAGATGACTGGAGCCAGGTTTGAACCTGCGATCTCCCGCATGGCAGAGCTGTAAACTAATCATTACAATTTGTACTCATTACTGCTCAATTACAAATACAAGTACATCTAAAAAGGAATTGAAAGTTAACTACAATTCTAATTACATGAGGAATTGGAATTGAAACTAAAAGTCTCAACTACACAGGTAATTGTACTTGAAAGTAATGATTCCTAATTACTTTTCAATTAGCTCAATTACTTTTTAAATACAAGGAATTGAAAGAAATTGACGGAATTGGGAGGAATTGGAAGGAATTAAGAGGAATTGCTGCAATTTGGAAAGGCCCGTTATGTTAAAATATATTGCTCCCACTCTCCTTTTCTCTTTGTGACGTCACACTGCTATGTTTACATACACTTCACATGTTATTTGATGACAGCTGATAGCAGTGTGACGCATGAATTGTTTCATTGATGTAAGAAATGTGAATATGAACGTTCTGTTCAGTTTCCAAATTGCAGCAATTCCTCTTAATTCCTTCCAATTCCTCCCAATTCCGTCAACTTCTTTCAATTCCTTGTAATTAAAAAGTAATTGAGCTAATTGAAAAGTAATTAGGAATCATTACTTTCAAGTACAATTACCTGTGTAGTTGAGACTTTTAGTTTCAATTCCAATTCCTCATGTAATTAGAATTGTAGTTAACTTTTAATTACTTTCGAACATGGTAGGTAATGATTACTTGTACTTGAGTTTACAGCTCTGCCGCATGGTAGTCGCGTGTTCTAACCACTATGCCACGGCCGGTCCCATACAAAATAACCTATTTTTGGATAATTAATATTTCTTTCATATCTTCCAAAAATATGACCGGAGGATATTTGAATTTGTGTCAGTTTATTTATTTTCTAACAGTTGACAAACCCTATGAAAACCGAAACCTTTAACACATCCATTCTGTTACCTCCCATACAACTGACCGAGTTGACCTTCATAGTTTTACATACACATCTTTTTATACCATCACCCTTAGGGATGAGGGTATATATCATTTGATACGACCCAAAAGTGTAACACATAGAAGGAGTCACTTCAGACCCTAGGTTTCTTAGAACCAAATTCGATTCATGACTTTTTAAGTCATTTGAGCCATGTCCGTCTGTCTGTCTGTCTGGTGGCTGCCCGGCTGGTTCGCACGATAACTTTCGAAAGACGCAACCAAATGTTTTGAAATTTTGCACGAGTTATTATTTTCTCAAAACTACTTACGGTATTGCAAATGGGCTACATGGCCACGCCCATTCTGGTACCTCCCATACAAATCTACCTTTCCGCCCACTATAGAGATGGTGAAAAACCAGTATAGAAATTTCAGTCAGTTGAACTGACTGATAAATACCATCACCCAATATAAGATATTGTTTAAGTCTTGAGTTATTGAAATTAACCGATTTGTAATTAAAACCAGTTAGAAAGTTTCAGTCGGTCAACCCAAATAATTTTCTATTATATTGATATTATTACTCGATTTCTAAAGTGGGCGGAGTGGTACATTTGTATGGGAGGTACGAGAAGGGGTGTGATTAGGCTTCCAGATTTATTCCCCATTACTTTATCCTGTTATAGCTTTACTAATTACAAAATTTGGGCACGATTGCCTTGGGTGTACTGATATTATTAGTACATCCCTAAAGTGGGCGGAAAGGTACATTTGTATGGGAGGTACCATAAGGGGGGTCGCTAGACTTCCGATTTTTTCTCCAAAACTTTGTCCTGTTATAACATAACAAAATACAGAATTTGGGCACGATCGTGTCGAGTGTATTGATATTATTATCCTATTTCTAAAGTGGGCGGAGTGGTACATTTGTATGGGAGGTACCAAAAGGGGCGTGTCTAGACTTCCAGATTTTTTCTCCAAAACTTTATCCTGCTTAAACTTTACCAAATGCAGAATTTGGGCACGATCGCGTTAGGTCTTTTAATAATATTAATCGATTTCTAAAGTGGGCGGTACCAGATGTGGATGGGAGGTACCAGATGGGGCGTGAGTAGACTTCCAATTTTTTTCTCCAAAACGTTATCCTGTTATAGCTTTACTAAAAATAGAATTTGGGTACGATCACGTTTAATTTATTGATATTATTTCTCCATCTCTATAGTGGGCGGAAAGGTAGATTTGTATGGGAGGTACCAGAAGGGGCGTGGCTAGGCTTTCAAAATTTTTTCCAAAACTTTATCCTGTTATAGCTTTACTAAATACAGAATTTGGGGACGATTCCGTAGAGTGTATTGATATTATTACTCGATTTCTAAAGTGGGCGGAATGATGTATTTGTATGGGAGGTACCAGAAGGGGCGGGGCCATGTTGCCCATTTGCAATACCGTAAGTAGTTTTGAGAAAATAATAGCTCGTGCAAAATTTCAAAACATTTGGTTGCGTCTTTCGAAAGTTATCGTGCGAACCAGCCGGACAGCCACCCGACAGACAGACAGACAGACAGACGGACATGGCTCAAACGACTTAAAAAGTCATGAATCGAATTTGGTTCGAAGAAACCTAGGGTCAAAAGTCACTCCTTCTATGTGTTACACTTTTGGCTCGTATCAAATGATATATACCTTCATCCCTAAGGGTGATGGTATAAATATCAATAAATTAAACGTGATCGGCACCAAATTCTCTTTTTAGTAAAGCTATAACAGGATAAAGTTTTGGAGAAAAAAATTGGAAGTCTGTCCACGCCCCATCTGGTACCTCCCATACACATCTGGTACCGCCCACTTTAGAAATCGATTAATATTATTAAAAGACCTAACGCGATCGTGCCCAAATTCTGCATTTGGTAAAGTTTAAGCAGGATAAAGTTTTGGAGAAAAAATTGGAAGTCTAGACACGCCCCTTCTGGTACCTCCCATACAAATGTTCCACTGCGCCCACTTTAGAAATAAGGTAATAATATCAATACACTCGACACGATCGTGCTCAAATTCTGTATTTTGTTATGTTATAACAGGACAAAGTTTTGGAGAAAAAATTGGAAGTCTAGCGACGCCCCTTATAGTACCTCCCATACAAATGTACCTTTCCGCCCACTTTAGGGATGTAGTAATAATATCAGCAACGCAATCGTGCTCAAATTCTGTAATTAGTAAAGCTATAACAGGATAAAGTTATGGAGAATAAATCTGGAAGCCTAACCACACCCCTTCTCGTACCTCCCATACAAATGTACCACTCCGCCCACTTTAGAAATCGTGTAATAATATCAATATACTAGAAAATTATTTGTTTTACTGAGGGTAAGGGTAAATGTAAGTTGGGTTGCCCGACTGAAACTTTCTAACTGGTTTTAATTACAAATCGGTTAATTTCAATAACTCAAGACTTAAACAATATCTTATATTGGGTGATGGTATTTATCAGTCAGTTTAACTGACTGAAATTTCTGTACTGGTTGTATGTACACTAGACCGGGTCACGAAAAAAAATTTCAGAGGTCTAGGGCAAATATTAAAGATCACCTCGAGACAACTTAAAAAAAAAAATTTCCTCCCTCACCCCCCGGAAAAACAGCCAAAATCGTTTTTTTATTACTGCTTTTTTGTTTAGGGCTCAATCGTAACATACAAGACATTGTTGTATAGGTCTCGAAGAGTGCTACATTTGTCCTATATATGTCGCTGACATACGACATCATCTTGTAATGATGGCCTCAATTAGAACAATTTCTACCCCTAAAATTTAAAAATATTTTTTCCTAGGATTAAAGCCCATTAAAAACCAAGAACATTTTGCTTTGGAAGTATACAGTTTTATTCAATATCAAAAAAAATTTTTTTCTTTTTGTTTGCATTATTACAGAAAATTATTGCATACTTTATAGCGCTGACGGAAAATTTGTATAAAATGGTTCCATACTTTGTAGCTCAAATTGTTGCATAAGTCGAAAAAAATTTTAATATTTTTTTGAGATAATTAATTTTTAATATAGTTACAGATGAAATAAAATTTTTATTACAAATAAAATTCAAAAAAGACCAAAGATATGTATGTAATTAGAGCAAATATGGGGGCGACTCAAGTTCCGTTCACGACTTTCTAGTTTTGCAAAAAAATTTCATGTTGATAAATTCCAAGCCCTGATTCACTTACATTTCGCACAAATGTTCGGTGTTGCAAATTTCATAGGAAGAATACAAGTGCATAATTATGTCTATATTTTATTATTAATACTTCCACTTTATAGTTTCGTTGCTTAAATATTGGCGACGCTGAATATCTTCATCCGCATGTTTGAAAACATTGTGTGCGCTAAAAAGTTTGCAATAACTTGTATTTAATTTTTTTCGATATCGCTAAGAAGTATGCAATAATTTTCTGCAATAATGCAAACAACACGGAAAAATATGAGTGTTGATGCTGTAAATACATCTTTTCACACGTAACTTTTTTGTTTTTGAATAAAACTGTATACTTTCAAAGCAAAATGTTCATAGTTTTTAAAGGGCTTTAATCCTAGGAAAAAATATTTTTAAAATTTAGGGGTAGAAAATGCTCTAAATGAGGCCATCATTACAAGATGATGTCGTATGTCAGCGACGTCTATAGGACAAATTTAGTACTCGTCGAGACCTATACACCGATGTCTGTTACGATTGAGCCACAAACAAAAAAGCAGTGATAAAAAAGTTGTTTTTTAAGTTGTCTCGAGGTTACTTTAATATTAGCCCTGGACTTTGGAGAGAAAAAAAATTTGTATGGGGACCGACCCGGTCTAATGTACACTGATTTTATTTTAATTAAAAAACTAATAATTTCAATAACTCAAAAACAATGCCTTATAATGGGTGATGGTATTTATCAGTCAGTTAATCTGGCTGAAATTTCTGTACTGGTTTTTGTTGATTCTGGCAACAATACGGTCAAGACTTAAACTAACGTATAGACGAGGTTTGACTGAACGATGAAGGATTTGCGAGGTGATTTAAAACGATTTGATGGGGCTATGACTTTTCTCACGAAATCTACCGCTGCTGGTTATCTTAAGCTATGCTTGAAATCAGAAGTCCAGAAGTTAAAATTGATCACGAGCATTAGAGTCGCATTGCAGAACGACTGAGTTGATATCGTTCCCTGCAAAATGTTACCTATTCACATCGTCGAAAGAGCAACTCATCACTAAAGTGTACCCCGGCATTGCACAAAATTATAAAAATCTCGATTGAATCAATTAAAGAGATTCTGCATTCGTACAAATCTGTTTACAGCGTGACCGACGAGGATGAAGCGATCAACAATCCGACAGAAATATGCCGCATAACTTACAGATGAAGATGGGATCGATCATAATCATATTGCGGAATCTGAATAAACCGAAATTGTGCAACGGTACGCGGTTGTCTGTCACTAATCTGATAAACAATGTGATTTAACAAACGATCATCAAAGGCAAATTCAATAGGAAGTCCTTATCTCACGAATTCGGATTATTCCAACTGATAATCCATTCCAATTTCCCGTTCGGTTGGCTTTTTCAACGACTTTTAATAAATCGCAAGGTCTATCGTAGAAAGTATGTGGGATTAATCTCAAATTTCTCTGTTTTTCGTGTGGTCAGCTGAGCGTTGCCTATTCGCATTATGGAGAACCGCCTTCGTTGTTTGTTTTTGCGGCGGAATACTAATTGAAAAACAATTTTTATCATACCACTCTCTACTGAGTTTATCTGAAGGCATTAATTTGGGGCGAGACGAAGTTCGCCTGGTCCGCTAGTAAATAAAATAATTTTTACACTTATTACAGATCAAAACATAAGAACAGACAAATTGTTAATAAAAATTGCGCTATATTTAATAAGAAATTCACCCTGCGGCGCTTTGGTTTTTTTGCTATTTAAACCATTATATTTTAAAATCAATAAATAAATTTTATAAAAATATCGCGATGATCAATAGAAAAATTGTTATTAAAAATGTCGGCCTTGTATTTGTTGAGGACATACTTCAATTTGAAGACGAAATTTTTATTTTCGATCAGTGGGCGGAGAGGGCATGGCAGAACTGTATTTCTGTCTTAAAGACATACCATTTAATATATGGATAGAACTCTATACTACAACTACAACGATTTTTTTTGTTTCTTGTCAAATTTTTATTTACCACCAAAGAAATATAATTTGATAACAGATCTTACTAGGCACTACAGTTATGCCTATAATGGTGAACACTTTTTATTCGAATAGTAGGCGGAGGGCTTGGTAGAACTGTTTTTTTTCAGCTATAAATATCATATTTGTTCGCAGATATTACTTGGCACAATAGCTATTAATATACAGGACTTTTCGCTTAAGCTTAGTAAGTGGAAAGTGATCGTGTATGTGAACTTTGCGACTATTGAGATAACATTAAAATACACTAAAGATATGAATTTAAATAAAAGGTCTGCATTATACTTATTTGTAATCAGTTAATGAATTTGATTTTTATCGTAATATCAATCTGCACGTAGATTTGAATATGCAGATGAGCTTTTTACTATAGATCAGTAGTAATATGGAAAGGAGTTACTTGGGGTGACGAATTGTTTACAGAAGGCATACAACCGAAGTTTGATATCAGCCACATAAGTAAGCAAGCCCAACATTTTATTATCGAGCTTAGGAGGGGTTATCAATGTGCATTTGAAAGTGACATATAACCAATAGTTATAACTGTAAGGCTATACCGTGTTCATTTTTTAATATTTGTCACCCATGCAATAGCAAAGCATTGCCGGGCCCACTAGAATAGTTTTACAGAACTGTAATAATTTGAACAAACTGTTATAAAATTTTCAAATACTTGCTATAATCAAAGTTGTTATCACAACTGTTCTACAAAATATTGGGAAGTTAAAATTTCAAACAAAATGTATAACAACACCGACTTATTTTCATTAGTGGTGAATATTTTGTACTTGGGCTGGTGCAAGATGAACATGTTGTCTGCTTTTAAATGAATATAAAAACAATAACTATAGTTAATAACAAAACAAATTAAACTAAAAAAAAAAATTGTAAATCTTTTTCCCAAAATTTGTTCCGTTTATGACAGGATATGTTAGTTGGAAATTATTCCTGACAATTTATTTTAAGTCAATGGTATGACTGAGGAGGTAATTTTTCTTAACTTTCAAGTTCAAAACAACTTAACAACATATATGTATGTAAATCCATGCAATCATCATTATCATCCCGGTCACAAGACAACGAGAACGAAAAGTGCGTGTGTGGGGTATGCAGTGCACCAATAATAAAATTGTAAACACAAAAACACAAGGAAGCTTAAAGATGAACAACAGTGTCACCACATGTGCACGAACCCAAAGACACAATAACGAAGAGAATTTCACCATTACATTTTCTTATATTGAACAATGAAATTGCGAGGCGGTAAAAACACTTCCCCCTCGCCCTTTAGTCGGAACCATTATCATCATCGTCCTTATGGTTGCCGTCGTTGTTATCCTCGTCGACTTCATCAGTTGGTCGTTATTGTTTAAGTGGTGGATTCGGCGCAATGCATATAATCGATTATGTGAAAGGATTTAAATTACAAAGGGCACACGAAGTGGGGACAGAGAAAAGAATGGAAACAACGACAAAGATAATTTAGCCTTTGGCGAAATACAAGAGCGGGAGAGAGTAGTTGAGAGTATTTTTGCGAGAGAAAGAGAAAATATTATTGAAGTCGACAAATGAAAATGCTTTAGGTTTTGCCGTAGAAGGACGACTGCAGCTCAAAAGCCATATTGGAAACAACTTCAAACAAACTTGTTACTTTCAGCAAAATGCTAGCATAGGTGACAATAATGTCAAAATTCACCACGTAAGTTCGGAATTATTATCTCTCCCCAGAGCCAGAGAGCTGTCGGTAAGGAGTTATTATCTCTTTAACAATTGGGAGACAACAAAGGATATAGGGAGCATATATTCAGGTTAAGCTCCTTATTGTCCAGGTTTTGTTGTTGTTACGAATTGTGGTGCCTCACATATAACGCCAATCGTTATTGAGACTCATTTTCTCGCCGTATTTAACGATGTTTCTCTAGTCGCCAGCCAAAACTCCAAATTTTAATCACACAAACTCATACACTCACAATCGACACAAAATCCTGAACGTCAACTGAACCGATTGTAACTGTATAGTTTGTACGAGTACGTTAGCTTGTACCAAACGCCGAGCACCGACCAAGAGCAGCGGCGTGGATGGCTGGCTGGCATTTGGATTCTTTCAGGACGTCGAGTTGGATTTTATGCTTTTCGCACTACATATACTGTGTGTATAGGTTTTTCTGATGTCGAAATAAATGCATGAATTTTCAGTAAGAAAAGCGTCTCCTAACGGTTTAGTACGTACGCTTTGCGTTTCATACAATATCAGTGTTAACGTTCTTCACATTACGTTTTTCGTTTGGCGTAATAAGTCCTTCGTAGAATTCTTTTCGATGTGATTCGCTGAAAATTTCGTACATTCTCTGAATGTTGGACGTATGAGTTGTACGTACAAAATGTCGTCTGTGAATTTTTGTACTTTGAAATGTATGAAAACAAAACAAATTCAAAACAAAAGAGAAGAAAAGAAATAAGTTTAAAATTTAATTTATATTTTTTTTTTACGATCACCAACACGCAACAGTATATCCAGTGATTTTGTCATCAGCGTTTTCTGTTAAACGCGGATATAAGCAGAGCGAGCAATATACTTTTTTCAACACGGATTCTCCAAAAGGATACAAGTTGGGAAATTCTTTGGCGGTAGATAACTGATTTCCAAAAAAAAAAATAATCTGGAATCGCCTTAACAGGACTGCACACATATCTAAATTCAAAATTTCATATCCTATCATTAAGGATAGATAAATAGCAATCTTTCAACTAAGTTATATTTTTCAAAGGAGGTACATAGCTAATGGCGAGTTAGAGCTCTGAAACCAAAGATTAAATATGAAACTGAAATTATTAGCCATACTTACAAAAAAACTACCAGATATAGCAGCTTTAATCAAGAAACACTATTGCTCCACAAAATTTGTAATTGTTGACAACGATTTGGTTTAAAATGTAGAACTTAATTTTACAGCAATAGAAAGGAAAACATGAATACAAAAAAAAATAACAAGTAATGACAAGGAGCGAATCACATATAATCATCAAATAAATGTCAAAATTTAATGCGTCTTTCAATGGTATATTTTACTGTTTTACGTTTAATTAGTAATCCTGATGAAAAAAACGTTATGTCTGGGTTAGAAACGTTTATTGAAACTTTTTTATTGACTAACGGATAAATACACAACATTAAATGCTTGACACAGAACGACAGTTAGTGGATTTTCCTGATGGTTAGAACACTCAAAGCTTCACTTGCCACATCGATTAACTCCACTTTTTGTTTTTAATTTCAAATCACCCATAAGATTCCTTATTTCTGCTATTAAAAAAATTCTCCAATAATCAAAACTAACACTACAGACTAAACTATCAGTAAAATATTTTTAAAAACATGCCCACTTAACAAAAAGGAGGTAATATAGACTAAACAAATACAATTTCATAAGTCCAAGGGTCCACCAAAAAGTTTTGTACGTTCAGCTGGAGAAAATATTGCGTAGAAAAAGGTGAGAAATGAATACACCCCGCAGAATGCTCTTAGTGAGCTCAAAACCAACTCTACATGAGACATCTTCCTTCACCGAAATCGCGATTTTAGCGGCAAAAACTAGACAAGCTAGCTTCACCAAATTTGGTGCGTAATGATAAAAAAAAGTAATGGCAGATAGTACTTTCTGGCAAGCTAGCTTCACCAAAATGGTTATACGGACTTTTACTGAGCAAAAACTAAACTTGAGAAAAAAAAGGGCGGTCCTCGCCTACTATTAAAAAAAAATATTAAATTCTACCAAGTAAAGAAGTTGTAAATGCTTATGGATTAATCTGAAAATAACAAAAAAATGGAAATACATTCTCAAAAGATGTAGGGCTTAATTAATCATGGTGTGTTTCTTTGTTTTTATCCGCATCTAATTCCAATGAATAATCATCATAAACTTGAAATGTATGGGTCAAAGCTATCCATAGCTCTGTGTTACATGTCAAGTATGTTATGCACTCTTAAATACTTTCGAGCGTGACCAGTTCGATCTTTTTTATAATATTCGTTTCGCGCCTCAGATGCATTTTCTGCAAGGCAACCTACGGGTACTACTGAAGCCTCAATTATTTGTGACGCATGCACTAATATTTTGTTTATTGTGGCATTTGGAAAAAAAAATTTTGTATTTTAGAAAAATATTTCACTGGTTTTCATGCAACGAGCACGAAACCTTTGAGCATCAATTTGAAATTCAGAGGAGGAATCAATTAAGAATATGTGTAAATGTTTTAAAAAATCAATATTCATACCAGTAATAGATGCGAAAAGGTCCGTGCGAGAAAATGCTCTTTTCGCTGTGCTTCACTTGTATTAACACGTGCTAAAAGATATGTAAACATTAACAGCTGTTTGTACAGGGTTGCCGAAAGTAACAATTTTTGTTTTTTCTTATCAATGTGTTGAGTATTGCTCTTACATATCAGACAAATTTCAATTATTTTTTATACTTTGCAGCTAGTTACAAATGGAATTTATTTTGGTTCATTTTCGAAATTTTTGACTCAATAATTTCCATTTTTATTTTGCCTTTTTTATGCCTAACTAGCGGACCCGGCGAACTTCGTCTCGCCCCAATTTAGTGCCTTTAGATAAACTCAGTAGAGAGTGGTATGATAAACAATGTTTTTCGTTGCAAAAACAAACAACGAAGCCACAACGTGAAAAGGCAAAGTTCAGCTGACCGTACGTAAAACAGGGAAATTCGATTATTTGATTGTCTTCGGGGAATTGGAATGGATCATCAGTTGGAATTATCTGATTTGTAAGATGAGGACTTCCTCTTCTTAGAATCTGTTTTTGATTTCGGTTAAATCACATTGTTTATCAGATTCTTGACGGACAACCGCGTACCGTTGCACAATTTCGGTTGATTTAGATTCCGCAATATGATTATGATCGATACCACTTTCATCTGTAAATTATACGGTACATTAATCGAGTTGAAAAATTCGGTCGATTGTTAATCGCATCATCCTCGTCGGTCACGCGGTAAACAGATTTGTACGAATGCAGTTCTCCAGCGATTTGACTAAAATTTCTAAAATTTAATTCAAGCCATCAATGTCCTTATTCTTCGCTACTAGTACTGCCCGTTAATTAATCCAATCGAGATTTTTATAATTTTGTGCAATGTGATGAGTTGCTCTTCCGACTTTGTGAATTCGCAAAAATTTTCATTCAATGATATCAATTCAGTGGAAACATCAACTCGAATTTAGCCGTTGCCAATTTAGCAGATGGTGGGAGGTTCTTTTTAACCGTGAGAATATTCATCGTCAGTTTCAAAATTTGCAGTTCGACTGCCTTCCAATAATGTTGCAGCCATGCCAGGGGATGGAGCAGACAACGTTATTAGAGATCTTGACCGAATTGTTCCCAGAATCAATAAAAAAATGGGTTGCCTGTCCCACAGGGAGCATCAAGAAAGTAAGTGCCTCCCGTTTTATCGTCAACAACCTTCATCAGCGAATCGTACATGTTCTTGTAATCGGCATTTAACAGTGGCACATTTGTTCGAACTCTTTCGGTCAGTTCGTCTCGATTATAGTCTAGCTCACGTCAAAATTCGCGATCGAATGCATATTGCATCGAACGATTTGGCGCTGGCATTTCCAATGTTGACAGCTGATTGCCGCACCTCAGCACGCACATGTCATCCGTTGAAACCGGCCGATGATGGCAAACAATGTACGTATTTGAATCGCTTTTGAATATTGGCAAGCCTACCGAAATGCAGCGCACAAAACACCATCCACAGTACGCAAGGAATTAAAGGATAGCAAAGACAGAAGCATACAATTTGGCGTGAACTTAAAAAACTTAAAAGTCGTTACGAAATAAATGCCCGCAATCAAAGTAGATAACTTAATTTTCAAACGTAAACTAATTTATTGGAAAAATTACCAAATATTGCATAGAATATCAATATATATTTTTTTTATAATTATTAATTATCTCGTTAAATTCTCCAACCAACATTTATCCGAAATTGTCCACCTTGACATCGTTTAAAATCTTCAAATCATGCGAAAACTGCAAAATTTCGTCGATAAAAATATCAATATTTTTCGGCTTTTCCAGAATTTTCCAAATTTTTCCATAAGAATTTTCTTTTTTTCCATTCGAAAAGCGATTCCTTAACAATTGCACATAATTCCTTACAAATAAGCAATTTTAGATTTTTCCAATTTCCAGACTTTTCCGAAGGATTTTCTCAAAATTTAAGCAAAATGGGCCGGCACTTGATGAATTATTATACACTATTTACACCATTTTTATACATATATATTTCTCAATTTTCCAAGCATCCCAATGAATTTTCCACCTTTTCGTCCTCTAAAATCATTGTTTGATGGCGGTACAATGGAAAAAATTGGTGAAAAAATCCAAAAAAGCCTAAGTTTCTTCGAACCAAATTCGAGCCATGACTGTTTAAGTAATTTAAGTGATGTCTGTCTGTCTGTCTATCTAGCTGTCCGGCTGGTACGCACGATAACTTTCGAAAGACGAAACCACATGCTTTGAAACTTTGCACATGTTAATATTACCCCAAAACTACTTACGGTACTGAAAATGGCCCCCATGGCCACGCCCCTTTTCGTACCTGCCATACAAATGTACCACTCCGCCCACATTACAAATTGAGTAATAATATCAACACATCAAACGCGATCAAATCCCGTATTTAGTAAAACTGTAGCAGTATAATGTTTTGGATAACTAATTGGTAGTCTATCCACGCCCCTTCTGGTACCTCCCAGTAACATCAATACACTCAACAAGATCGTGCCCAAATTCTGTATTTATTATAACTGTATAACGATATAGGTTTAGAAAAAAATGTGGAGGTCTAGCCACGCCCCTTATGGTACCTCCCATACCAATGTATTAATCCGCCCACTTTATAGCTGGAGTAATAACACCAATACACCCAATCCAATCGTACCCAAATTCTGTATTAAGTAGACTATTATATGATAACGTTTTGGAGAAAAAATTGGAAGTCTAGCCACGCCCCTTCTGGTACCTTCCATACAAATGTACCATTCCGCCCACTTTAGAAATCGAGTAATAATATCAATATACTATAAAAAACCAGTACATAAATTTCAGTCAGTTAAACTGACTGATAAATACCATCACATAATATAAGATATTGTTTAAGTCTTGAGTTATTGAAATTAACCGATTTGTAATTAAAACCAGTTAGAAAGTTTCAGTCGGGCAACCCAACTTACATTTACCCTTACCCTCAGTAAAACAAATAATTTTCTAGTATATTGATATTATTACACGATTTCTAAAGTGGGCGGAGTGGTACATTTGTATGGGAGGTACGAGAAGGGGTGTGGTTAGGCTTCCAGATTTATTCTCCATTACTTTATCCTGTTATAGCTTTACTAATTACAGAATTTGGGCACGATTGCTTTGGGTGTACTGATATTATTAGTACATCCCTAAAGTGGGCGGAAAGGTACATTTGTATGGGAGGTACCATAAGGGGCGTCGCTAGACTTCCAATTTTTTCTCCAATACTTTGTCCTGTTATAACATAACAAAATACAGAATTTGGGCACGATCGTGTCGAGTGTATTAATATTATTACCCTATTTCTAAAGTGGGCGGAGTGGTACATTTGTATGGGAGGTACCAGAAGGGGCGTGTCTAGACTTCCAGATTTTTTCTCCAAAACTTTATCCTGCTTAAACTTTACCAAATACAGAATTTGGGTACGATCGCGTTAGGTCTTTTAATAATATTAATCGATTTCTAAATTGGGCGGTACCAGATGTGTACGGGAGTTTAGTTTATTGATATTTAATTTAATTTATTGATATTATTTCTCCGTCTCTATAGTGGGCGGAAAGGTAGATTTGTATGGGAGGTACCAGAAGGGGCGTGGCTAGGCTTTCACAATTTTTTCCAAAACTTTATAATGTTATAGCTTTACTAAATACAGAATTTGGGAACGATCCCGTAGGGTGTATTGATATTATTACTCGATTTCTAAAGTGGGCGGAATCATATATTTGTATGGGAGGTACCAGAAGGGGCGGGGCCATGTAGCCCATTTGCAATACCGTAAGTAGTTTTGAGAAAATAATAACTCGTGCAAAATTTCAAAACATTTGGTTGCGTCTTTCGAAAGTTATCGTGCGAACCAGCCGGACAGCCACCAGACAGACAGACAGACGGACATGGCTCAAACGGCTTAAAAAGTCATGAATCGAATTTGGTTCAAAGAAACCTAGGGTCTAAAGTCACTCCTTCTATGTGTTACACTTTTGGGTCGTATCAAATGATATACATATACCCTCATCCCTAAGGGTGATGGTATAAAAACCTACCATAAAGATCAGGTAAATATTTTTATCCACCGAATTGAGTGAATTACATACTGACCACCAAGTTCCAAATCAAGAAAACAACAACATCTTACTGTAGTACAACATCGTTGCAAGCGACTGTTGGGTTTCCATCAAAAGGCAGCAACCTGATGCTCCTGCTTGTTCCTTTTGATACTTTCTTATGCAAAATCGTTTCATCATCGGAAACTTGGTGGTCAGTACCTAATTCACTCGATTCGATTCATATCTGTTCTGAAGTTTACATATAACAACAAGAAATTTAATTCAATTCAAACAAGTGAGAAAGTTTCAGTCGGGTAAACCGACGGACATAAACCCTTAGTAAAAACATAAAATTTGCTTAATGAAATACATAATTTGGGAACTATCGCGTTGGTGCTACGAATTAAGACCCCAATGAACTAAGTCCCCAAAACAAAAATGAATTAAGTTCCAAATTTTTGTACTGGGAAAAACAACAAAATTTTTGGGGACTTAATTCGTAGCGCCATCGCGTTGGGTGTATTGATGTTATTACTCCATCCTTAAATTTGGCGGAATGGTACATTTGAATGGGAGGTACTAGAAGGGGCGTGGCTAAACTTTCAGTTTTTCTCCAAAACTTAATCCTGCTGTAGCTTTACTAAATACAGAATTTGGGTACGATCGCATTGGGCGTCTTGATTTATTACCCGATTTTAAAAGCGGGCGGTGAATACCTAACTATTTGAAACACCTCTTCTGGTACCTCCCATACTAATGACCTAATTCTCCTCATAGTCTTACTTACATGTATTTTTTTGTTAGTACACTGAATTCACCCACATTTTGCGTAAGATGATTACTTATGAAAATTGGACTTAGGACTGAATATGGAATATTTCAGTTCACGCGTTCTGGTACCTCCCGTACAAAATGACCAAATGACCACTCTCTTAGTTTTACATACAAATGTTTGATTGAAGTGCTCTTTTGGACGTTGTAGAATAACGCAATAAATTTAAATTTTCTGAGATATCAAGATAAAAAAGTTGCAAACATTTCAAATTATAGTGAAGGATGAGCGTATTACAGTATTTAGAAAACAATACATGATTGAGTTATTCTTATTCTATTTTTTAATTAAACCAAAAAATATAAGGAAACCGATGTATTGCTATTATGATTTCCAATAATACCCACGGACTTGCCGTTTGCTTTCAAATAACCACAGTGTCCAGTTCGGTTAGAATTTGCGATGACAATCAATAAAGTTCAAGTTTGGGGCTTGAATTTGGAAAATACAATTTTTCCGCCTCAACAGCTTTATGTTCACGTGTAGAAACACCCATACACGTACTATCAAAAGCACTGCAAAACATTTCTTTCATTAAAAAAAATTTGATCCTTCAATATACCTAAAACTAACGCACCGGATGATTTATTCGCTGAAAAAAGTGTGATTTTAATCAATACTTCTTTAGGCAGGACGAAGTCTGCCTGGTCAGCTGGTAACCGATATTGTATGAAAATACATATCATTTTTGTATGTACACTAAATTCAGACAAATTTGGCCAAGGTTAGCGTTCATTGAACACTGATTTACGGAATCTTATATCATATATTAGGTGATAGTATTTATCAATAAGTTTAAGCTCGATTAGCTCGATTAACCTTAAAAAGTTGAAATATTTAGTGGTCCACAATAATCTACTTCGGAATCCAACATCAAAATTTTTAATAATTTTTTTCAAATTCTACATCAGATATTTCGACATCCGTAAGAGATATGGCAAGAGCAAAAACATATTTTTGAAGGTCTTCATTTCAGCTAATGATCGGCTTATTACTACTTAGTTTGTCTACAAATGAAAACTACACAGTGCACTAAACTTTAAGCCTACCGTGATATGCTTAAAATCAAAAAATTGTCATTTTTAGTGTCCTCTTAAAAAACATGTAACTTTCCCTCTTATCACCCAATTTTTTTAAACGATGGCTTGTTTTGCTCGGGGATGTCTAATTTTTATACTCCATTTATGAAATTGGATTTATTTTTGCGATTAATATTTTTTATAATTTTTTTAATAAATTTAAAACCGTGATTTTTGAACAAAAATATTAGTTTTTTAAACTTTGAATGCTCCTACCATCAGAACTACCTAACCGATGTTAAAAGCTTGTATAGAAGGGGGCGCATATTACCTTTAATTGGAGACCACTCTTGTTCAAATCGTTTAACGCGTTTACCAATTATTCTCCAATAAGCTGATGCATCTCACAACAAATTAGCAAAATAATTAAAAAAATTCAGGAGGCCGCAATCTATAGAAAAAAATTATTTACAACTCTGCAGCTGACAAAAAATAAAGATTTGTAAACTAGTGCTATCGAAACGAAATTTCTTACAATATGTATATTAAAACCTAGGGTGTGTGAAAAAAACGGGACCGGCCGTGGCATAGTGGTTAGAACACGCGACTACCATGCGTGAGATCGCAGGTTCGAACCTGGATTCATTGTCGGCTCCCCTCGAATGTTGTTGACAGCAACTTCGCAGTATAAGTGTCGAGTCAATCGGCGTGTCTAGTAAGAGCTTCTTAAACAGTGACGTTCGCATTCGTCGATAAACAAGTAGGTGCCGTGTTAATTCACAACAACGCGAGAAGCTATCTCATACCTCATTCATGGGGTGTAAAAGGAAATTAAGTTTTTTTTTAAGTGTGAAAAAATAAAGGGGTGAAGTATTCCGATCATATTGGTTGTTTACAGAAATTGTTAATTTAAGCAATAAATACGTTTTTTGTTAAGATTGTTAGAAAATAACATTGCATACTGGTCCAAAACTCCTAAAACACTAATTTTTTAAAGTAAATAGTGGGTTTTGGGATCTGTTTAGTATCATCAAATATGTTCAGACTGCATGGGTTTGTTCAGAGAAGTTACACTACAATATCACTGAATATAGCATGCAATAAATATGGTTTCCCTAGGACATACTAAAAAAAAAGGTGAAACAATTTTAATTTTGTTCGAAGTTTTTTGAAAATGAATGAGAGAAGGCTAATTTTCTCAGTAAATGCTATTGTAGATGTTTCTTTAGCTAACTGTTAACTACAACATTGCCGAAGAATAGACAGCCCTATATTCAAAACAGTAGCTGCTGTTGGTCAAAAACTTATTTAATCTTTATTCTATGGACCCAAGTGTTTTCAAAATGCAAAAAAAAAATCTAGCCGAACTGAGCTAAGGTTTTACTCAGCTCCGGTAGAACTATCGAACCTATACAGGTCTGTATGTCTGGTCAAATACAACATGAACCGGTAAATCAAAGTTTCCTTGCAACTCCAAAATCGTTTTTCTGGTCTTTCCTCACTTTTGAGCTGTTGTACTCGACAATACCTATAACATGCACTAGGTCACTCCTCAAGTTCTTGCAATTTTTTTCCATTTTGTAACAGTGTGTAATTGGAAAAATATTGATTTTCGGACAATATGTCAATTTGTTTGGGATGTACCAGTACGAACCAAAGTCAGATATCGAATAGCAACTTTCAAAAGATCCCAACTTTCGGAACCATTGTTTAGACTGTAAAAGTAGCATGTTAACACTCTTAATTGCGATAAGCTTTTCCATATCTTATTCTTGAAATACAAAGGAATTTGTTTTTGTACTATTTATATTTGAAAGGCCCCAAGAATTGTCGTGAAATAACCATAAACCCAGAGCAAATATCTAATTTATGGTTGACAATTTGTGTTTACATTACATTCTGCACGTAGTGTACACTCTTTTAATTTCTTATTACAAAACCATTGAAAGTAATGTTCGTCCTTTCCTTTAACATGTACAGGTTGATATTGCTGCCTTATGTAACATAACACAACATTTTAGATTAAGTAATTGTAGTTTATAATTTAATTATTATCCCTTAATGTCTTTCTACCAACAGGAAAAAAAATTCATTTTAAAATAGTTGGAAAGCGCCGAAACCCCAAAAAGGTTGTTTCGTAATTAACATAGAGTAATGTTGTTGAAAAACGCACTTAAACTTTCGGTCAACCAAAAATACGTCTCTTAAATAAAATTAAGTCTTGTGCTTTCGACATTCTTTAGAAGAAATTATGACCAACGTGCGGGAGAATGTTGGAGAGATTGTGCGTTCTGGGTGCCGTCAAACGACCGTATGCCAAATACATCCGTCAGTGCTTAAACAATGTTTAGTTTCAATGTTTTCATTCCTTTGGTTATTGTTCTTCCTTTTCATGCAATTTAAATAACAATTAACACACATAAAATAACAAAGGAGAAAGAATTCCAAAATAAAGAGATATTCATTGTAGACCGGTCTCCTTGCAGTATCTATAAAAGCGAAAGATTTAAATGTATAGTACGAGCGGTTACGATAGGAATGGAAACAGTTTGTGAGATGAGATACATGACAACTTCAAAATAGTGCATTCCTATGTTGTAGCAATTAACCAAACCAAAATTTCAGTCCGCTGTACTGACTAAGGAATAATGTCACAGTATTTTCAGTAATAAAAAGCAATTATTTCAAACGCGTTGTTAATGGACGCTGCGTGAACGTTGATAACCAAAACTTTGAAGTGGTAGATGATTTTGTCTACCTCGGCTCCGCTATAAACAAAAATAAAAATGTCAACCCGGAAATTGAGAGACGAGTATTGATCGCAAACCGCTGCTATTATCCGCTAAGCAAGCGTTGATAAAACCCCTGTCTCGACAAACGAAGATACAACAACTCTACAGCGCAGAATCCTGGGTAATGGCGCAGCGGATCAATCTATTCTGGGAGTTTTCGAGAGCAAAATACTACGCAAAATATCGTCAAATTAACTAAGAGCTGTATGAGTTGTACAACGACATCGACGTAGTTAAGCGCGTTCAAATAGACCGAATGCGCTGGCTTGGACACGTTGTACGAATGGACGATAACGCTTCGGCTTGAAAAGTCTTCGAAAATAAACTCGATGGGCGGCGCAGGAGAGGGCGATCAAAGCTCCGATGGATGGACCAAGTGAAAGAGCTGTTATCTAAGCTTGGTGTGACGAACTATCTACGGATAGTTCGTTGAAAGAGGGCTCTGTCATTGAATCGCTTGCTTAGTCCGTGGTAGCATTTATTAGCAAGCAGGATTCTTCTTCGGACTTCTAGGCTGACTTTATTTGTTTTAGATAAATTATCTACCACCTCGAATCTGTAGTTGTCAACGTTCATGCAGTTTTCCAAACGAGTAGATTCTTTGTTCGTTGAAACTAATAACTTCGCTTTGTCCTCGTACACCCTTAGACCCATTTTCGCTGATTCTTTCTGTATACCTGAGAAGGCTGCAGTCACATCCCGTAGTTTTCGACCGATGATGTCTACGTCATTAGCGTATGCGAGTAGCATGTGGCCTTTGTTGAATACCGCGCCATTCGTGTTTACTACAACTTTCCTCCTCTCTATCACTTGTTTTAGGCATCGTCTGGAATGGAATGGCTCCGTAAGATCCTTGGCAATCTTCACTGAAGGCTTCGTGTCAGTCAACGTCATTCTGCAAAGGCGTATCAGCTTTGTTGGAATACCAAACAAAGCCATGCCTTCGAGTAATTTCTGTCATAACAAACTGCCAATGACAGCTTCATAGTCGACGAATAGATGGTACATGTAGAACTGTTTCCCTTGGTTGTTTCCCAGGTTTAGCTGAAGTGTGAATATCTGGTCCGTTCTTGATTTACCAGGTCTAAAGCCACACTGATAAGGCCCGATCAGGTTGGATAACACTAGCTTTAGTCTTTCACATAGCACACTCGACAAGACCTTATATGCGATGGGTAAAAGGCTGATACCGCGGTAGTTGGAGCACACACTTGGATCACCTTTTTTCAGCACAGGACATAATACGCTTAAATCCCAATCGTCGGGCATGCACTCTTTAAGCCAAACCGTCCGCGGGAGCTGGTGCATGCTCATTATCAGCTCCTCGCCACCGGACTTGAAGAGTTTTTGCCGTTTGTTTTATTTTATTTTGTTTTATTGTTTTTCAGACGCCATATTGCTCTTCTTACCTCGGCTTGACTTGGTGGTGGGCAATCTAAACCGTCGTCGACAATTGGCGCGATACTTTCACGTGCGCTGCCTTCTGGAATCAGCAGTTGCTTGAACAGGAGGGGAGCCCTTTTTACTTTTACTTTCTGGTAAAATTGTCTGGCCTCACCTCTATCCCCGTATCGCTCTATATCTTCTTCTCCCTTCCCTTCATTTGACGTTTTTTTCGCTTTAATAGCTGTATTGCATGTTTTACTGTCTACTTGTGCCGTTCGCTAACAGCACGGGTTACGCGTTGCCCTATATGCAGCATCCTGTTCCTCAAACGCTATGCGACATTCTTCATCGTACCAGGATTCGCCTGAGCGATTGTTGCGGTGGTTGCCATGGAATGCACAATATGCTGCCACTGTGTATCGTGAACGTCAGAAGTAGTGGCGTAGAAGTTGGGAAAGTTAGGTTGAGTAGGCAGAGGCTATCTCTGGGGTTTGCAGCTTCGCGATGTCCAGCTTTCTTTGTATTTGGTTACGAGCGTTTTTCGCTCTGCTCAATCTTGTGCACACCTTGGCTGCAACCAGGTAATGATCCGAGCTAATATTAGCACCACGGATCACACGCACGTCCATGACACTAGATGCATCCCTGCCATCAATTACCACATGATCAATTTGATTTTTGGTGTTTTGATCTGGAGATAGTCAAGTTGCCTTGTGGATATCTTTGTGCTGGAATCTGGTTCCACTCGATACCATATTCCTTCCCGCTGCGAAGCTAACCAGCCTAAACCCGTTGTCTGATGTGTCGGTATGCAGGCTGAATTTACAGATCGATGGACCAAGAACATCTTCCCTTCCTATTTTTGCATTAAAGTCTCCCAAAACAATTTTTATGTCGTGGCCAGGTCAGCGGTCGCATGTTAATGCATTATACTTTTTACTCCCTCACCCTTAAGCTCGTATCAAATGATATATACCCTCTATCATTTGATACGAGAAAAAGTGTACCGCATTAATAAATTATACTAGAAGTACTTTGGTCGACAGATTGGAAACAGCATGTTAAATTTCTAATATTTTGCTAATCAGATCTGCAATTTTTTCCATAGTTCCATGTTCCATAGTGCTTCGCCTGAATATCTGAGAAAGTTGACCGGAAGGAAGTGTATATTCATTCAAATCGGAATTGCTCAATCGTCTTATACACTTTTACGTGATGCCAGTTATAACTTCATCGATAAATTGTAGTTATTACTATATAGAGTCATGTTGTGGTTTATACAACAATTGTATACAAAAGCTTTCTTTACGCCCGACGTATGAACAAAAACGCACAACTATGTATGAGTTTATTTATAAGGCCACCATCAGCAGAAGCAACAACAATGACAACAACAAATGCCGAATAACAATTTCACATCATCAACACCGATTACAAAGACAACAGCTGCAACAACAAGTCGTTTGTTTTGTTTTCATATACAATCACATTTTGTTGCTGTTACAATTGAAACTGTATTGTATGGATTCCAATGACGCTGATCCTTTCTATAGCCTCTACAAATATAGATACTACTGCGAGGACTCCGAATCTAGATACACACACACATACTTTTTCAAATACTCACACACATATTTGACGATTAATTCATTGTATTTTCATTCCATCACAGTGTGAATATATAGGGTCTAAATGGCCTCAACACTGGCCTGCGTTGTCGTCTATGACTTCGTAGTTTCAACATATAGCAGACTTGTCAGTATGCCCGAAGGCTAATTACAAAATAATAGAGAAAGGGTGTATATAATACCAGCAAAATTTATAAAGACAGAATCATTTTGCTAGAAAATCAATCTCAACCTTACTATAAAAGTAAATTATTCTTCATTGTACCTTAGGGATGAGGTTATATGTCATTTGATACGAGGAAATGTGTAATACATTATAGGAGGCGCTTTAGACTCCAACTACTGTACTGTAATGTGCTAAAGATCTAAAAAAAGCATTCTGTATACCAGTTATTGGTAAGGCCTGATTAATTTTGCTGCTGTAATTGAATGATTGTTGCTGCAATTGGAACGTCCATGTATAGTGTAGTTGTAGTAAATGTAGAGTTAGCTTTTCAATGTGTTGTGTTTTGTGTTTTTTTTGCATTTTTTTTTCATGATGTTTAGCTATGCATTTTTTGCCTCTCGGTATATATTTTCGAATTTTTTTGGTTAGCATTTGTGGAATTTTTTTTCTATAAATATGTAAATGTATATGTATTTACTCAAACACTATGGGTAACAATTTTGTCCTACTCATCTGAAATCAAAATGAACACATAACATACGCTGTGAAATTTTTTTCAAAACTGAAGGCATGAAGACTTTTAAATTTACTCTTCACCATCTGAATTGATTGTCGACAGTAATGATCGCATTGAATCCTCAGATTCAATGCCCCTCAGGGCACCGTTCGGGGATCTTGGTATCTTCAGTGATGCCTCATAAATTGTCATTCGAACAGGATAAAAAAGTTTTTTAATTCCTAAAATTTTCTTTTTTACCGTATTTATTTTTATTCATAACCAAAAAAATTACAGAGGTTCGTATTTTGTGTTTTAAACGTCTGTAACTTTTTTGTTTATTAATAAAAACATATACGGTAAAAGAGAAAATGTCATGGTATTAAAAAACTTTTTTATCGACTTAGGGTGGTAAAAACCGAGATTCCGGGAAAAACTTCTAGAACTTGACGTCGGAGTCAAAAGTGATTAGATCCGATCACACGATCGGACTATAAATGGAGACACAGGAAACAAAAAATCCAATGCGCGGAGTCAAGGGGTGTGGCAAATAAAAATTATTTTTTTTTGAATTCGTTTTTAATTATCTTTTATTCTAGGGAGCGACCGGCACAACTTTTTTTTTTTGTATTAAGTGCGACCCACCTTAATGTGCACATATGCTGAATGGAGCTCTCAACTCTGTATTGTTGTCGGTCTTGTAAGGAATCAGCGGCCAATAATACTTCCATTGCCAATATCAAAGTGATGAATAGTGTTATTTTTCATCGGGCGAGATGTGGCGTGAGTAGTGGGAAAAGTGGTTTAGAGTGGTTAATTTATGTCCATTTATATATATTTTTTTTATAATTTTAAAAAAGCTTATGAACTAAATTTCACCTTTATATTGGCTGTGGAAGTAATTTTGACTGTTGATTGCATACAAGGCCGATCGTTAAAAGGGATGAAATAGAAAAATTGACATAACATTAAAAACGATATGCGTTTCGTTTTGATAGGACACGAAATAACAAACATGGCAAAGAAATACAGATGAGCTGCATGTAGGGTGCAGGGATCAACAAATTTGTTGATTTACTGAAACCCATAATGCACTTATAAGCGATGTAGGCGAAATTGACAAATATGTGTAATATTATATGAAGAACCTGAAAAAATTCTCCTTTTTTGTTAGAATATTGTGATAATTGCACTATTAAAAGTCAATATTTTCTGAACCTATGGAGAATCCAACTTGAAATTTGCACAAAGTGTAAAGAATATCAATATCTATGTATATAAAAATGGTAGCACAAATGTATAGTAATTCATCAATTGAGAACGGCTGGACCGATTTTACTGAAATTTTTTTTCAGTTCTTCGTAATTTTCTGTAGAAAACTCGGAAAATTCAGGAAAACTCGAAAAATTTGAATTTTTTCGGAAACATTTTGCACAGCAAATTTAATTTTTGTATTACATTTTGTGTGTAATTGTTCCGTTGCGGCTTTTTGGTTGGAAAAATAGAAAATTTTGGTTGAAAATATATGGAAAAATTCCAAAAATTTAAAATTTTTTTCTTCGAAATTTTTCATTTTATTGTATGTTTTGATAATTATACCATCACCCTTAGGGATGAGGGTATATATCATTTGATACGAAAAAAATGTAACGCATTAAAGGAGACGAGTTAGACCCCAGGTATCTTAAGACCAAATTTGTTTCAGGCCTTTTTATGACGATTGAGCTATGCCGTCTGTCTGGCTGGCTGGATGGCTGGTCAGCAGTATAACTCGAGTAATCCTAAACGGATCGGTATAAAAATTTACCAGTATCAATATTTTTCAAAACGAACTTATGGGATTGTAAATGGGCTGAATCGCCCTTCTGGTACCTCCCATACAAAATTACCTATTTTTGGAAAATTAATATTTCTCCCATAACTTCCAAACGGACGCTTGGAGGATAATGACAAATGGTCGGTTAATTTATCTTGCGATAGGAAGCAAAACCTCAGAAAATCTTACTATTTGACGCACCCCTTCTGGTACCTCCCATACAAATTTCCGAATTCACCCTCATAGTCCTACATACATAGCTTTTTTTGTAAGTACAATGAATTCAGTCAAATTTGTCATATTCCAACTTTAACTCAGCTATATTTTTACAAAAATGCTGCAGATGACCAACTTTACACTGCTATAAAATATAAACCGTGGGGAGTTTCGACCTACAAGAAACGGCATTAAAACCAAAGCAAGGAATATTTATGTGTTAAGTTTCATTAATTCGAATGCCATCAAAATCCAGATTGGGTCAAAAAATTTTTAACTATCCTTTAAAAATATACTTTTAAAAATTGTGGCAATAGTGGTAAAATTCCGACTTTAATTTTTTTTATTTTTGGCCTATGAAATCGACCACAGCGCACTGCCAAAATATAGTAATCCCCGGACACAGTAGTATACTAGAAAATGAGATTGCGAATGCGTTGGCATGGAAGGGCTCATCACTGGGACCCGGCCAATCGGACGAATCAGTGCGACCATCAATGTGTTATGTTTTCGGCATTTTGAACCATCACATCGAACAGTCGACAAACGTATTCTGGGAGCACCGCACTGACTACATAGAATAACTTAATATTTAGTCAACACAGGATAGAAGACTGTAGACTGTGTGACGATGAGAAGGAAATTTAAACTATTGAGCATTTGCTGTGCAACTGCACAGCTCTTGATAAAATATAGTTGTAATTCCTAGGAAAGTGGTATTTTGACAGGAAATATATAATGAAACTAGCTGAGCCGGCAAACATTCTTCTGCATTACAACTTCGGACCCGGTAAACTTCGTCCCGCTCCTAAGGTAACGAATTCATATAAGCTCCAGGGGTATAGTAAAACACAGTTAGTTATATTTTTAAAGCGATTTATTTGAATTTAATCGAAATTAGTAAAGAGCGGTGAAGAGCGATCTGATTAACAATGTTTTTCGATTTGTTTTCCGGCGTAAAAACAAACAATGAAGATGGTTAGCCAAAACGCGAACAGACAACATACGGCTGATCTTGTGAAAAGCAGGGAAATTCGAGATTAATCCCACAAACTTTCATTGAGGGGTTTTGCGATTTATTGATTACACAGGGGAACAAAATTGAACTTTTTGAGTGTTGTTTGGAATTCGATAGCTGTTTTTTACTAATTTGGGGTCGCTGATTTCAAATCTAATCTCCATTTTTCTCCATCAGCTCGAATTTTTAAGTTACAGGTACTAATCGTATTTTCGACTTTTTTCCAAAAAATTATAGTTCAAAAAATCATAATTTTTTTTTTCATAAGCCGGATTTTAATATTTTATTTTTTTATTAAAGATATCGTTGTTACCTTTGAAAAAAATCAAATTTTTTAATATTACAAAAAAAAAAATGACTGAGTAAAGGCTGTTTTATTAAAAAAAAAAAAAAAAAATTACACAAAAAATTACACGTTTTAATTTTCTTCACGCTGAAAGTTAATCGGTTGGGGGCAAATTGTTATTTTTATTAGCTTTATTGAATATCATATTAAGATAGCTTTCTAAAACATGTATGTACATAATAATCGATTGAAAATTTAATGAGTTATGCTAAATTCGGTGATAACAAAAATTAAAATTTTGTATTTTTAAAAATCTTGACAAATTTGCAAATTTAATTATAGTTTAATTTTTAGTTTTGCCTCCTATTACAATATTAATTAACAGACCAAATTTAATTAATCGGCAGGTTTCAATTTGGAAGTTAAGGAAGAAATATTAATTTTCCTAAAATAGGTAATTTTGTATGGGAGGTACAGGAAGGGGTGATCCGATATAGTGCAAATTCATTCCAGATTTATATTTTCATAACCGTAAAACTTCCGCATAGTTTGACTGAATTCAGTGTACTCACAAAAAAGATATGTATGTAAGACTATTGGGGTGAGTTCGGTCATTTGTATGGGAGGTACCAGAAGGGGTATGGCAACGCTTTCGGTTTTTTAGGGTTTGTCTACTTTTGCAAGATAAATAAACTGACCAAATTTCAATATCCTCCGGTAGTCTGTTTGGCAGCTATCGAAGATATATTAATTATCCAAAAATAGGTAATTTTGTATGGGAGGTACCAGAAGGGGTGGGGCTATTTCGCCCATTTACAATCCCATAAGTTCGTTTCGCAAAATATTAATACTGATAAATTTTCATAACGATCCGTTAAGGTTTGCTCGAGTTACACTTTCACAAACATATTAATAAATGTTATTTTTGTATGGAAATCGTGATTTTTGTAAATTTAGTTATCTCAGTAAATTGTTGACAAAATCAAAAGTTGTGCAGATATTTCAATGAAATAAAGCTCATTTGATTCACACTATATTAAAGTAAATGTTTTAAGACAAACACTGTGATTTTTGTTGCAATAATTTTTTTTATGAATTTTTAAAAAACAAAAATCTTTTTTTTTTTGTAAATTTTTTGTTTTATTATTTAAAACTACAACGATATCTCTGAAACTACTAAGCCAAATTAAAAACAATGTAGGCACGGATTAAAGATAATTTTGTTGACGAGTTTAAGTTTTTTTTTTTAATTGAATATGGTGAACCTTTTTCAAGTTATTTAAATATTTGTAGTGGAAGTGCCTTAGTTATGGACATAACGGTATATCGCGAAAAGTCGAGCTGATACAAAAAAACCAAGTGCAGATTTGGATTCAGCGTCCCAAATTACATTTAAAACAATATTCAGTTCTTAAACAACAAATACCTTGTTCCCTTGTGTTATCATCGCAAAAGCCAATAGAATGGGGAGTTGAATTCGCTTGAATTCGGAAGGAAAGATCGGTTAGAATAATAGGAATTCGTGGGATAAGGATTTCCTCTCCTTGGAATTTGCCCCTGATGAACGTCGCTCTAATCACATTGACGATTAGTTTATTGACCGACAAACGCGTACCGTTGCACAATTTAAGATGATTCTAAAAAATTCTGTCGGATAGTTGGTCGCCTCATTCTCGTTGGTCACACTGTTAACGGATTTGCATGAATGCAGTTCTCCATCGATTCGACTTTGATAACATTCAAGCTATCGATGAACTTATTCTTCGCGTTCACTTATCCAATCTAGATTTTTATAACTGTTTGCAATGCCGGGGAAAACTTTGGTGATGAGTTCCTCCTTTGACGATGTAAACTCGAAAAAATTTGCGGGGAACGTCATCAATCCAATTGAAACATCAACAGGTATTTGGCCATTACCAAGTGCCAGTAGCTGTCTTGATAATTCAGTAACACAAAGATGACCATTTCAGGCATGCGTTAATTTCATAAGCAGATTTTGGGATGACGGGTGATGAGCGTTTGACGAAAATACCATAGCAACACCAAATCATCTCCAATCACCTCGTAAATCCTTAATCGTTAGGTCAGCTGCCTCCAAAACTCGTTTGTGTACCATCGTCCATTCATCCCAAATGATAATTTTGCATTCTCGCAACAATTTTTCTGCACGTTGGCTTGAGAAGATTCATCTGAAGCTTCACAGCGGAAAGTACAGGTCGACCGCGTTTTAACAATGTGGCAGAAATACCAGCGAATGCAACAGCTAATGGAATTTGCGATCTTGACCAAATGTTGCCAGAATCAAAGAAATGACGAATGTCTTGCCTGGGGGAGCATCGAGAAAGTAAATGCCATCCGTTCCGACGCCAACAACCTCCATCAGCGAATGGTACCGTTTGTTTGCTCGGCATTCAATGGCGGCACATTTTTTCGGACTCTTTCAGTCAGCTCATCTCGATCAATGCTTGCGATTCGTGATTGAATGCATCGTGTATCGAACGATTTGATGCTTGTATTCCAATTTCGACAGTAGATTGCCGCCTATGAGCACGCACGTTTCTTTGATCAGAAGTTAATTTCAAGATCGAAATTCGAACTTAAATGGAGAATGAAAAAGAAGTGATGACTTGTAAACAAACCTATTGTTCTATTGACCGTTTTTAAATTGAGGTGATCCTCTCCACGACAGAACATCAACGGGTATTGAAGTGCATCATATGACCGATGAGTCATGTCTCAGTTGTCTACCATCCCGACGCTTGAGAACAATATCGCGTGATTCCACATTCTTCCCAACAATCACCACTGCGACTTCATTTACAGCGGGAGCATCGAATTGTCCTGCATGGCAATCAGAGGGTGTTTTGTCTGCTCCGACAATAATTGTGTGGTCGTTGGAATGCATTGTATTCAATGAGGTTTTAAACAATCGAACGAATGCGTTATTCTCATGCATAAGATTTTGAAATTGTTCGATCATTTCGTGTTTAATCTTTTAACATAATAGTCCCAAATTTTCCAAGCATCATAACGAATCTTCCACCTTTACGTCGACAGAAATTATTAAATCAAGCGATACAAGCAAAATTTCGTCAAAAAATCTAATTTTTCAAGTTTTTACGGAATATTTCGAGTTTTCCACCAAGAATTTTTCTATTATCTGAAATATTACAGATTAACTTCGTCCAAAATGATCAATTATACGATAAAATTCAAAATTTCGTCCAAAAAAAATTAAATTTGTTGGCATTTTTCCGTAATTTTTCAAAAAAAAATTTCTATTTTTCCATTCGTAAAGCCACTACGGAACAATTGCACACAAAGTTTAAAACAAGAATTCAATTATCGATTTTTATCAAATCAAGCGATACAATGCAAAATTTTGTAGACAAAAATCCAAGTTTTTCCGGAGTTTTCCGAGTTTTCCACCAAAATTTTTTCTATTTTTCCATTCGAAAAGTCATTTTGGAATAATTATCGGAAATTTTTCACAGTTCCATCGTCCAACTTTATTAAATCATACTATAAAATGCAGAATTTCGTCGAAAAAAAACAAATTCAAACTTTTTTATTTTTTTCAGAATTTTCCGCATTTTTCAACAAAAATTTTTCTATTCGAAAAGCCATTCTGTAACAATTGCATATAAAATTCCATACAAAAAGGCAATTTTCGATTTTTAAATTTTTCGACTTTTCCGGAAGATTTTCCCAAATTTTCTTTTTACATAAACCTTCTCCTGAAAAAAAGTTTGGGCAAAATCGGCCCAGCCGTTCTCAATTGATGAATTACTATACATCTTTGCCACCATTTTTATTTATATAGATTTTCCTTCTGTACTATCTTTTTTAACTTTTGCTAGGATTTATTTATATTGCCTAATTATACTCTATTCTATTTTAATGACATAGTCTTACGCTCATATTTGAAGAATAAGAAGAAGTTTACCACTTCGTTGTTTTGGGACTCATGTGCTCTATGTGCAAAAAACATATTCTAGTAAATCGAAGTTAAAGTCTGAAAATCATAGGGATATAGGGCTAAGTTGACACGAAATATCTCAATTTTGTAGAAGATATAGCCAAACGGATTGCAGATTTGAAAAATTTGGTATCAATAACGTTTAAAATCAAAATTGTCGTATGGAGCACATTAATCCCCGGACGACGACTTGTGTAAATATATATTATTTTGTATGGATTGTATATTTTGCACATTTTCAATCGTAGATTATGACTTGATAAAATATTACAAATGATTTAATAAAATTCTGATCGAAGAAGTTGAGTTATCGTGTTGACCGGTCATGTTAAAATGTATGTACCTTCACCCCAAAAAAAATGCACAGAATAAAACAGAATGCAAACAATAAAGTACCAAATTTAACAAAAATTTAGAGAAAGTCAAAAAAAAACTTAAACGAGTGAAAACAAAACGAAATGACGACTATGAAATACACACAAAATCGAAGTATAAACGCCCGCAAAAGCACTCGCTAGTGTCAACAAGCATATGTGTGTGGGGGGGTGGGATGGTAGGATGCCATTGCAGACTGTGTAAAACAGCAACATTTGTGAACTTCCGGTTGAATAACTACATAAGTGCGAAAACACACCGACAATGATCCAACAACAAAGGAAAAACAATCGAAAGCGCTACGACAACAACAAAATTTAACAAAACGAGGAAATCTAGAAGAAGAAACGTATAATACGTAAAAAGGCAAAAGTGTTCAATTTTACACAACTGTTCACACTTACACCATACAAATACGTACATACAGATGTGTATATCACAGTGCAACATTTCTAAGGTCATCGTCTGGTGCCGCCTTCGTACCCAGATATTTTTGAAGTATATACCGAGACTAAAAAAATCCCCAAAGGATTTGGCCCCATTACATCGAAACATTTTTTTATGGATACTCCAATATTTTCACCCCAACACAATTTTTTTATCATTTTTACAGAGTCCATATTTCATAAACTGTTCGGAATTCTTTCCTTTCGCCTTCGGCAAAGTTGTAGATCTAAACCAGAGCAAAAAAAGTCTCAAACAGACCGAACCAAAAAAATTGCATCCAGTGCATGAAAATTGCAAAAATATGGGAAAAAAGGAAATTTTTTTATGATGTTTTCCACACAAAATGTATTTCGTTGTACTCCGTGGCGTATGAATTATGTGGAATATTACTTATTATAATCATAATTTTATGGTGAAAATATCATGAAAAAAATGGCCTTTTTTCCCATATTTTTACAATTTTCATGCACTAGATGCAATTTTTTTGGGTCGGTCTATTTGAAACTTTTTTTGCTCTGGTGTAGATCTACAACTTTGCGAAGACGAAAAGAAAAAATTCCGAACAGTTTATGAAATATGGACTCCCTAAAAATGATCAAAAAATCGTATTGGGGTGGAAAAATTGGAGTATCCATAAAAAAATGTTTCGATGTAATGGGGCCAAATCCTTTGGGGATTTTTTTAGTCTCGGTATATACTTCAAAAATATCTGGGTACGAAGGCGGCACCAATTTATGTGTTGCACTGTGTATTACTCCCGCACATAAGGGAAAATCCAATTTCAGACTCACTGATATACATACATGCGTATAAATATTAAAAGTGATGTGTACTAGAATATGGAAAATCATAAGAATGTGTTCTCCTTATAGAAAATGACGATTTATATTCCTATGATTTATTGATACTTGGTCCTGATGGCTGTTGCTCGTTTTGAATTAAAATTCACTGCTTTAGGGTAAAAGCCTAAAAGATTGTTTGTATAACTTTAGCATTATTTTTAATGTCCTGTTCATATTTCCATGCTTATCTGCAATGTTCATCGACAGAAGGTTTATTTTAAAATGTCGAATAACGTGTTTATATAATTGGAACTTCCTAGAAACATCGCATTCAATTAATATTTAAACGAATTTTAAATATAATTGTTACTGATATCAAGATGCTCGGTTCATAAAGGTCGCTATGTTTTTAAATGTGTTTGTGTGCGTGGGATCAAATATGTGTCATGATTCACAATTACAGCCCTACCCCTACAAATGACACACGCAAAAAAACACGTTTGTAGCTCGTTTGCTCGAAACGATTTTTGGTTGCTCTCATTTTCTTTGTTTGTGGCAATTTTTGGCATAGTAGCCTTAGTTTATCGAAACTGAATAAAATTTATCGCAAACGAGGTTTCGTTCAAAAATAATTCGTTAGACAGTATATTTGTGCAAACAGAAAACGTTTAGAGTTTTATTTTGATAATGGCATCTTCATGGATGAAATTGTTCTGGACGATTTTAATGCTAAAAAAGGAAGGGAAGATGCCCTGGGTTCAGCTGTCGGAATTTTAGACTACACAGCAGCACTCCCGAAAGCGAATTCAGACTATTTAGCTTCGCGCCGGCAAGAAACATGGTATGGAATGGAACCAAATTCCCGCATAATGATCTCCACAAGGCAACCTGGATATCCCCTAGTCGGAAGACAAGAAACTAGATTTATCAAGTGGCAATCGATGGACGTGCGTGTGATGCGTTATGGACGTGCGTGTGTTGCGCGGTGCAAACATTGACTCGGACCACCACCTAGTTGCAGCCAAGGTACGCACGCGATAATGTAGTGCTAAAAACGCTCGTCACCAAACGCAGGGGAAGCTTAGCAACATAGCTGCATATCACCAAGATATTCAAACAACTCCCTCAATTACGTCAAACAAAACCCCCTAATTCTGATGTTACTGACACCCAGTGGCAGTATTTTACGAATTTATAACCACTGCAGCAACGACCGTAATGTGTCTGAGGAAAAGGATGCTGCATCCAGGGCAAAACTGCAGCCAAGGGCAAAGCCTGCTGTGGCCGAACGTTATAATGAGAAGAAAAGGGATATGACACGCCTCTTTAGAAGGAAAAAGGGTCTATGGAAGAAAAGAGAGAGAGAGAGCTAGGATTTCGCAAATTACTGGGATATAGGTGAAGTCCAAAATTTCTACAAAAAGGTAAAAAGGAAAAGTTTTATAGTAGGGATCCCCCTCAAAGATGGAAATCTGGTCACGGACACTAAGAGTGTGTTGCGGTGTTTAAGAAAGGTGATCGAAGTGGGTGTACCAACTATCGCGGGATTAGCCGTTTACCCGTCACATGCTGCTGGCGTATGCCGATGGTATATACAAACATCATTGTCCGTGGACTGTGGGATGATACTGCGGCCTTTTCGAGTATTGAGGAGCTGTCGACAGAAGTGGGCCTGGTGATAATGATGACGAATTCATGTTATTTGTTTCAAGAACAAAGAGTCGACTCGTTTGGGACGTTGCGGAAACGTTGAGAACAATAACTTTGAAGTGGAAGATATCTACCTTGGATCATCTGTAAATAAAAATAATAACGTCAGCTTGATTCTGATTCTACCTATCATGCAGTACAGCGCTGAATGATGGGTAATGATACATGCGGATAATTATATTTTCTAGGAGTATTTAAGAGACCCATCACCGTTAACGACGATTGAACACGTTGTACGAAAAGTCTTCGGCAGTAAACTTGTTGGGCGGCGCAGGATCTTAACTTGGTGAACTATCTACGGAGCGCACAAGATCGAAGCTCTTGGAATTATTTCCTACATGCGGCTACTGATGAATTTCTGTTGCTGCTGCCATATAAGAAGAAGGAGAATATGAAAAAAAGTGTAACGCATTAAAGGAGACGAGTTAGGCTCGCAGTATTTTAAGACCAAATTCGTTTTAAAACTTTTTGAAACGATTGAGCCATTTCCGTCTGTCTGCCTGCCTCGCTCAATGGCTTGTTGGCAAAAAACTTGAGTAATCCTTAACTCGTCCATATGATAATCAGCTCGTTTACAATCCGGTTCGTTTGGAAAATATGATTTTTGAGTTAGGGTTTACTCAAGTACCTCCTTTTAGTACCTCCCATAAAAAATTTCCACATTTTGGTTTATTAATATTTTTGTATAACTCCCAAATTGACACCTGAATTTGGACTATATCGGTCGACCTCTTCTAGTATTTCCAAATAAATTTCCGAAATTGTCATATTCATTCCTGAGTCAAAATGTAATAAACGTATATCTTGCACAAAATATGGCTGAATTCGGGAGGCAGCTTGCATACCAAATTTCAGTTCGATAACTCTTAAACTACTGCTGTAATCGGGGGGACAGACATACGGAAACCCCCAGAACGAGGGAGGTTGTATGGGATCTTGCTGATCTTAGAACTTAATCTCCGCTTAGAGGGTATAAGCTTTCCTATTAAAGTTCATGTAATCGCGGGGACATATAGACGGAAAACCCCAAAAGGGGAGTTTGTTTGGGAGGTGGGAGTAGTTGTTGTACGATCTAGAGAATATAAGCTTGCATAAATAATTTCAGCTCGATAGTTCCTTAATTACTGCTGTAATCGTAGGGACAGGCTCCCTATAAGGGAGTAGTTTTTGACCGATCTTACTCATCTTAGAACTTGACCTCCGCTTTGAGGATAGATGTTTGCATTCCAATTTTCCGCTAGATATCTCTTAAACTACTGCTAGAATTGCGGGACAGGCAGACGAAAACCCCCAAAAAGAGGGAGTTTGGGAGGTGGATATAATCTTTCTTACACCATATCCAGGTTGTTAATTAAGTTTTGTTCTAATCGGATAATAATTATGAGCAGGACACCGAGTTAAAGTGTGAAAATAGTGCCCCCACATATCTATTTTCGGATGAGCTAAAAAATGTTTTGTCTTATTTATTCACTGAGTTTAATTCGTAACATATGTTCACATTAATTGAGAACAATTCGAAATTTTTAGGACACGTAATCCAAATAATATTTGACATTAAAGTCAAAAATTATTTTTTCATCGACTTTAACAAATTTTAAAAAATAACGATAAAAGACTTTGTTTCCAATAATACAAAAAAATAATTTTGAAAATCGGTCAAGAACTGCGGCCTAAAATTTCTTTATGTCCAAAAAAAACTTTTTTTTCCCCACTGTGCCAAGCCTCCTTATGGGCGTTACAAATGAAGGAACAAAATGAATATACATACCTGTGAGAATTTCGGAGTTCTAGTTTTGCTCAAAATGTGTACTCTTAGATGTTTCTGTACAAAAATACTATATCGTAATAAATTGCCAAAGAAAGATTCACCAAATTGAAATTATGAAAGTATTAAGTCCACAATTAACGAATTTTTAAATTGGTCACATGGAAAAAATATAAAACATACTTAAGCTGTTATGACTTGTGACCACATATATGTGCCATACAAACATAATGATTTTACTCGGTAATGTATTTATGTTTTGAGAAAAATGCCAAACTTTTTATTTCTATTGATTTGATTTCCATATTTGTTTGTTCATCACTGTACTTCAATTTAGATCATCAGTTGCAGACGCATTGATTTTTGAACATAAAAAACAATGGCAAAAATCAAGACAAAAAGTGAAATTGAATTGAGCAAAATCAAAGTTAAAGGAAGGAAAAAATCTACTCAAACAACAGTCTTAAGAAATCTTCTTACTATCGATGCAGTACTTGTACTGACTCCAAACAAATAATAAAAAATAATATGACATTAAAAATTTCAAAGTCAAAATATGTAAAGCATGAAAACAAACATTAAAATTGTATAACGCAATTAATTCTATAATTAATCTTATATAACCGTAAAAAAAAATTACAAATATTAGATATTGAGACAATGTTCAAAAACATGAGTGTTTATATACATTTCAAATAAAAAAGGTTTATTTTGTATTAGTCGAAAATAAATGCATTGCGGTCACTTCGCGGTCTCTTAACGTTTTGTGAAAAGAAAATAAAGTTATTGTCATTTAGCATAGTAAAGAAATATCTGAATGGAATATTGCCAACATTTACAGAACTGCAATTATCGATATTATGCTAGCACTGTCAGCATTAATGATGCCTGCCCCGACAGTAGCTATGGGTACTGCCACGTCACCGCCGGCTGCTGGTGCCATTCAGATTACAATGGGGGGCCCTTCTCATAAGCCACCGGATGCAAAACTTCTGGCCATACATCCGGCAGCAGTAACCGCTGCAGCAGTTCATCATCCGCAGCAACATCCGGCTCATATGCAACTCAATGGCCAGTTAGCTCCACATTCACAGCAGCACCAACAGTTTTTTACAACAACACATCACACTCATCACAGCCATCATCGCCAAGCTCTACAATCACACCACTATCAACATTACCAGCTACAACAACATCAACAGATTTCATCAAATATTTCTACAAGTAATAAATCAGGTAAGTAAACTTTATGTTACACGAATATGCCGGTTTGCGTAGCTAATTTGAAACCGGCGAAATGTGACGAAAAATTGATACACCGCAAACCGAAACGCACCATGCATGATGGTGATCAGATCTATGACGTATTATTTCAGTGGAAAAGTTAATTTCATAGTACAATACAAATTAAAAATAAAGATATTTTTAGATATTGTTGAAAAGATAATGATATTTATTATAGAGTTAAAAGTATGAACCGTTGTATGAATTTGTTTCTGACCTTTGATCATATATACTTACGTACTTAGCTGGCACTTCTTTGCAATCCTATGGGATTATATACCGCAAGTAGACAAAAATTATATGAGAGCTTCGATCTTCTGCGCTCCTTCTCCAGTTAGTCACACCAAGTTCTGTAAGGTTCTTAGTAACCTGGTCTTTCAATGGAGTTTTAGTCGCACTCTTCATCGCCGTCTATTGAGTTCATTTTCAAAGACTTTTAGAGCTGGAGCATTTTCGTCCATGCGTACAACATGACCTAGCCAACGCAACCGCTGCACCTTAATGCGTCTGACCACTACAATGCCAGTGTACAGCTTATGATACATACGACGCAGATAATCTCCGTTAACGATGATGCGCCCATATACTTTACGGAGTAATTTTCTCTCGAATACTCAACATTCTGAACAAGACAGGTAGAACCAGTATTTGCTATAGCTGGATTTTTGTTCGTCGAGAGAGGGCTTTTTATACCATCACCCTTAGGGATGAAGGTATATATTTCATTGAATCGCTTGCTTAGTCCGTAGTAGCATTTATTAGCAAGCAGCTTTTCCCTTTATCATCACTATCACTATGTTGAAGAGATCAAACGATAGGCCGTCGCCTTGTTTTAGGCATCGTCTGGTACAGAAAGGCTCCGTAAGGTCCTTGCCAATCTTCACTGAAGACTTCGTATCAGTCAGCGTCATTCCGCAAAGGCGTATCAGCTTCGCTGGAATACCAAACTCAGCCATGGCCTTGAGTAATTTCTGGCGTATCGGGCTGTCGAAGGCACCTTTATAGTTACTTAATATCCCTTTACACCCCATGAATCAGGTATGGGATAGCTTCTCGCGTTGTTGTGAATTAACACGCTTTCTATTTTCAGATTCACAACTTACAGCACCTACTTGTTTATCGACGAATGCGAACGTCACTGTTTGAGAAACTTTTACTAGACATTCCGATTGCCTCGACATTATACTGCGAAGTTGTGACGACAACATCAAGGGGGCCGGCAATGAAAGAAAAATTTATTTTTAATTCTTTAAATGACTGGAGCCAGGAGTTCAACCTGTGATCTCCCGCATGGAAGTCGCGTGTTCTAACCATCCTGCCACGGCCGGTCCTTTATAGTCGACGAAAATATGGTACGTGTCGATCTGCTTCTCTTGGGTCTTTTCCAGGATTTGCAGAAGTGTGAATATCTGGTCAGTTGTTGATTTACCAGGTTTATCCCTCTATATACTCGTTCTCCTGTTCCTTCATTTGACGTTTTTTCGCTTAAATAGCTGTCTCGCCTGTTTTACTGCCTCCTTGTGTCGTTCCCTAATAGCCCGGGTTACAATTGGCTGTAGCGTTGCCCTATTTGTGGCATCCTGTTCCTCAGACCCTAAACGACATCCTTCATAGTACCAGGATTCGTTTGAGCGCCGATTTTCTTATTCCAGCACGGTTGTTCCGGCGGTTGCCATGGAAAGCGCAATATGCTTCCACTGTGTATCGGAAACATCAGAAGTAGAGGCGTTGTGTCGTAATAATTGGGAGAGCTGGTTGGAGTACGCAGTGGCTATCTCTGGGGCTTGCAGCTTCGCGATGTTCAGCTTTCTTTATGTTTAGTTACGTGCCTTTTTCGCTCTACGCAATCTTGTGCGCACGTTCATGACACTAGATACGTGACTGCCATCAATTTGATTTTTGATGTTTGATCTATGGATAGCGAAGTTGCCTTGTGGATATCTTTGTGCTGGAATCTGGTTCCACTCACTACCATGATTCTTCCCGCTGCGAAGCTAACCTAAACCCGATGTCTGATGTGTCGGTATGCGGGCTGAATTTACCGATCGATGGACTAAGAATATCTTCAGTTCATATTTTTGCATTAAAGTCTTCCAGAACAATTTTTCTGCGAGGCCAGGGCAGCGGTCGTATGTTTCTTTTAGGCGCTCGTAAAATGCATCTTTAATGTCCTCGTCTTTATCTTCCTTCGGGGCATGAGCACAAATCAGCGTGATGTAGAAATATTTTGCCGGATTGCGGCTATGCGATCACTAACAGGATAGAATCGCAAGACAAGATGTCTGAGTCGCTCGCCAGCTACAAGTACACATCCAAATTCGGGCTTTTCGGCATGGCAGCTGTAATAGAAGTCGCAGTTTTTACATCGCGAGCATCGTTGTCCTGCCCATCTTATCTTCTGGATGGCGGTGGTGTCAGCCTTATATTTTTTGAGGACATCAAGGTGCATATCCTTAAATCATAGTCCTTATTTCGTTTGCGGGGGTCGTCAACATTTGGGGATCTTTGTTTTTTTCTTTTTTTTGTGTTTTTATAATGTGTTTTTTTATTCAAGAAGAGTGGCGTCCGATGCGACAGAAAAACCGTAAATTTGAGAAACCGCTATACTACATATGAATTAGGTCAGTTCCATAGAGTTATATTATATAGAAACACCAGACGTCTAACACAAACCCAGAGAGTTGGAGACCCATAGATCTATCCATAGAATAAAATTAAAAAATTAAATTTCTGCTACGTTATTCAACTTTATACATTTCGTCGTTCATTTTCCTGCACATTCTTGCAACATGTATACATATTGTGGGGATGACAAACCAATACGTCCATCTGTCTTATTTCTTGGCGTGTATTAAAATACGTTATTCTGCAAAAGTTGAAATCTATCAATGTTCATTACAACATATATGTGTCGCCTTAAAATTAGTGCACACACAATACAATTAGGATTAATGTCACAAGACAGTCTTATATTTCGTTCCAAGAATTTAATCCAATTCATGGACAAGGTGAATTAATGATAACGATATATGTTCCACTGAACTTTAATACTTGTGTGTTATGCAGTGATGTGTGAAATTAGTTGTAATGTAAAAGACAATTTTCATTTATCCTATTTGTAATGATTCATGATTGAAATATTGTAAAGGATAATGACAATGTGTGCAAAGGTCAAGCAACTACGATTGCGTTATGGATGTTTATCAATACTATAGAATTACTTGTTCCATATTTAAAACCCCAATAGAAAGTTCGGTAAGCTATCATGAGATATTTGTAATCGAGACGTATTCAAGTTAAGCATGGCAAAAAAAATAATTTATCAGGGGGAAATGTTCTTTTATATTCCAAAATATTCTCCGTGAGGATCAATAGACTTCAGCGTGAGCTGAAATTGATTTTCGAAAGAAGTCATTAAATTCCAAATCCCGGGCTGTACTGCGTATGACTCATAATTTCGACATGTTGAGTGCTTAAATAGGCCGTTGTTTCAGCTTATGTTTGAGAACTATCGCTATCATGATTCAATATTTCTTCGAACATTGTTGACAAACAGATGGTGGTATACCACTCAAAATTTACCTACTACTCTCAACTATAGGCATTGTGGTCACATGACCGGTTATACTTAAAAGAAATCGCGATCAGTTGCTTCGATGTGCCTTTTTATCTCTCAGGTAATATCGAGAAATCACGCCACAATACCTTTGCCTTTAAATGTATTTGCGGCGCCGATACTTGTATCTTATCTATATATATAAAAAATTGTTGCAAGTGTGTTGTGACTTCATAACTCACGAACGGCTGGACCGATTTGCATAAAATTTTTTGTATGCGTTTGGGTGGCGCCCCGGTTGGTTTATATTTACAATTCGGTCTAATTGGACAAAGGGGCGTGGCACTGCCCATACAACATGAAAATCAAAAGGGCTGTAGCTCATGAACTATCAGAGGTATGAAGATGAGATTTGGTATATATGTTGTTGGAGCAGTATTAATTACTGCCAAGGTGGAAGTGGGCGGTGCCACGCCCCCTTTTCAAAAATCGCTCTAACGGATTTTCTAATAGACCGATTGATACGAAAATTTTACCAAATGGTACTGTTGACCTGTTGATAGTCCCTGGCTATAATAGGTTGTGATTGGATAAAGGGGCGTGGCACCGCTGATACAACTTGAAAATCAAAAGGGCTATATCTCATGAACTATCAGAGGTATGAAGATGAGATTTGGTAAATATGTTGTTGGAGCAGTATTAATTACAGCCAGCGTGGAAGTGGGGGGTGCCACACCCCCTTTCAAAACCGCTCTGCAGGCTTTCCCAAATAGAAAGATTGGTACGAAAATTTTACCAAGTGGTACTGATGAACTGTAGATAGTCCCTGGCTATAATAGGTTGTGATTGGATAAAGGGGCGTGGCACCGCTGATACAACTTGAAAATCAAAAGGGTTATATCTCATGAACTATAAGAGGTATGAAGATGAGATTTGTTACATATGTTGTTGTTGCAGTATAAATTACAGTAAGGGTGGAAGTGGGCTGTACCACACCCCTTTTAAAATAAACAGTTATAACTGTCAAAATTCCACAGTATATTGCAGTTCGCCTAGAGATATGACCAGTAAGGTGGGCCAGTTTTTTTATTCGCAAAAATTTTAACCAAATCTACGATGAATTGTTAGAAAATGTCACCAATAAACTTTGTGTGTAATATCAATTCCTAGCTCGAGCTGGTAAAGCTTAATTTAGTGCAGAAAACTTAAATTTTGATAGAAGTGTCCTAAAGCTGAAGTCTGTACGCTTTCAATAATCATGGAGCAACGAACGTCACTTCTAAAAGAAGCGCAAAACGGAGTAAATAAACGAAAAATCTTTTTACTTAAAAAAAGTATCAGCTGGGATTTTAATTCATGTGGATTTTTAATGTACATTTGACCCCCAAAAAAACCCCATTTACCGTTTTTGTTGCCATTTAAGGTCAACCAATTCGTCATTCAGGCGAGGTGTGTGAAGTGTGATAGACTTTCATTGAGACTTTCTTTGAAAAATCACCATGTAAAGACTACACAAGAACAACGTTTACAAATCTTGCAAATTTATTTTCAAAATGCGCGTTCTGTTTGCCCTTTGTGAAGTTTATGGTGCATATACTCATCCATCTGAGCAGCTAATAGAAGCCATCGACGCTGTAGACGTAAGTGTGACAGGGGACTCGAATTTATCGAACCGACGCCGTTCTCAGCAACTCGGTCTCTGCAAATGCTGAGGAAAGATCTTGGCCTATATTCATATATCTTCATGGTAGAGGAACTAAAACCAGTGGACGATCAATTGATTTTTTTTTTATCATGTCATTGCACATTATTTGAAGGAGAAATGGTTCTAACACAACGGCATAACATGCCATATAGCGCGTGAGATCATCACAAACGTTGGTGACCGAATTATCTCATAGAATGGTAATATGAGTTCAATACAAAGATAGTATTCGGAAATATTCTTGATTCATGTGAGATGAAGACATGGAAAAAGAGGTTTTTATGGCTAAAGGCATGAAACTTCAAACGAAATTTTCATTTTCGGTCAATAGGCGGAGAAGGCATGTCAAAAATGTTTTTTACGCCCAAAGAGATAGTTAGTATACAGACGGTTACCGCTACTACATTGAATTTTGATCTTTAACGGAATGTCTGTTTCCGATTTGTAAAAGATATGACTTTGCTGATGAACTTTTTACTATCGTCATAGAGCCTATGATATTTAGAATTTAAAACAACAACACTGAATTTGTTAACTTTCATGCTAAGGAGTTGCTTGAAATTAGTTACATAAGGTAATAAACTCAACATATCATTATCGAGCTTAAGTACCGTTTTCAAAGTACTTTGTAGACCTAAATGTGAAATATATTACAAGTTAAAATGCAATATCGAAGCATTGCCGGGCCCACTAGTTTACTATAATGAAATTCTTCTTGTTAATTTTCTATAACGGTTTGGTTACAGTGTTCGATAAGAAGTTGCATTCCTAAGTTAATATCCAGATAATATATTCGTATATGTCTTTTGCTCTGAGTTAAGATGATATTGACTTATAAACATTTCCAAATGACCATAACAGTAGATATATGTATATTTGTTTATACAGAAAAAATTAAACATTAATATAAGTAAATCGAATTGCAAAGAAAAAGAAACGTTGATATGTATCTAAATGTATTAGATGTATACTTAAATATGTTTGCTTGATTATTCTCTCATTACAGATTTTGGTAAACTTGAGAAACGATGGTATTGTTACATGATAATAATGGTACATTAGGTAGTAGGCATAATGGGAATTCCTGCCTCAACAGCGATATTTAATATGTTTTGTATTTCATATTCTGTACCTGAAAGATTGTTTTTGTTTGATTTCAAATTGCATTACATACTCGATGGTATCATGATCATTTGAAGCAAATTACCACATATTTCCTAGATATTTGTGCTTTCTACAGGTAGCGTAATCATTACCGTATGTCTATTTCAGGATTGTTTTCTGACTTGCATCTCTATAATTTGTATATATGTTAAAGTTGTGACTACAACAAAGCTCTCTGGGTAATTATACCATCACTCTTAGGAATGATTGAATATATCACTTGAAACGAGATAAGATGTAACGCATTAAAGGAAACGAGTTAAACCGCAAGTATCTTAAGACCAAAATCGTTTCAGGATTGTCCGTCTATCTAGTGGTGGCTGGTGGACACGACAAGTACACTGAATTCAGTTATTATTTGCGAAAGATGTACGCTTATGATAATTTTACTCTAGAGTAAATATGGACCACATCGACTGACCCCTTCAGGTAACTCCCATACAACAATACCTATTCTCGAATAGTAGACAGATAAATGGAAACCGAAACACTTGTCCCACCCCTAATGGTACACCCTCTTTAAAAAGTTATAACGGTCATATTATTGAACCGATTGTAATACAATTTATATAATCTACACAGTGGGTTAAAAGAGGTCATCCGATGTTGTTTTGCTCTCATTGATTTTTTCTAAATGAAAATCTAAGATTCAGTTTATATACAATCACCCTTAGGGATGAGATATATCGTGAGATGATATCATTTGATACGAAAACCAGTACAGAAATTTCAGTCAGGTAAACTGACTGATAAATACCATCACCCAATGTAAAATATTGTTTAAGTCTTGAGTTGGTACCGGCCGTGGCATAGTGGTTAGAACACGCGACTACCATGCGGGAGATCGTAGGTTCAAACTTGGCTCCAGTCATCTTAAAATAAAAATTGTTTCTTTCATTGTCGGCTCCCCTCGAATGTTGTTCACTGCAACTTCGCAGTATTAAGTTTCGAGTCAATCGGCGTGTCTAGTAAGAGCATCTCAAACAGTGACGTTCGCATTCGTCGATAAAACAAGTAGGTGCCATTAGTTGTGAATCTAATAATAGAAAGCGTGTTAACTACATCAACGCGAGAAGCTATCCCATACCTCATGCATGGGGTGCAAAGGGAAATTAAGTTAAGTTTTGAGTTATTGAAATTAATAGATTTTTTAAATAAAATTACTTATGTATTATTTTTTTTCTGCATGTAGAGCAAAAATATACAAAATTTGACCTATTTGTACAGAAGGTACAATTAGGGGTAGCACAACGTGTCTGCTTTTTTTCGTAAATCAACGTTCAACGATCGCTTACCTTGGCAAATATTAAGGGTTGCTGAGGCTTTGCCTCCTAATACAAGATAAATTAACTGACCAAATTTGATTATCCCCCCCAGGTGCCGGTTTAGAAGTTATGGGAGAAATATTAATTTTCCATATTAATTTTATGGGGGGTAACAGAAGGGGTGATCCGATATAGTCCATATTTATTCCTGAGTTAAATCTTTATAACCGTACACCTTACGCAAAATTTTACTGAATTCAGTGAATTCTTCAATAGTCCGTGTGGAAGTTCTAGAAAGAATATAAATTTTCCAAAAATAGGTAATTTTGTATGGGAGGTACCAGAAGGGGTGCGGCTATTCAACCTAATTACAATCCCATAATTCGTTTTGAAAAATATTAAAATATTACTTGGGGTCTAAATTGTCTCCTTTAATGCATTACATTTTTTTTCGTATCAAATGATATATACCCTCATCCCTAAGGGTGATGGTATAAAAGTGTAACGCATTAAAGGAGACGAGTTAGACCCCAAATTCGTTTCAGGACTTTTTAAGACGATTGAGCTATGTCCGTCTGTCTGGCTGGCTGGCAGGATACCTCGAGTAATCCTTCTGTACAAATAGGCCAAATTTAGTATGTTTTTGCTCTACATGCAGACAAAAAATAATACATAAGTAATTTTATTTTAAAAATCTATTAATTTCAATAACTCAAGACTTAAACAATATTTTATATTGGGTGATGGTATTTATCAGTAAGTTTACCTGACTGAAATTTCTGTACTGGTTTTATTATGTTTATTTAAATCTTTAGAATTTTATTGGTGAAGCTGAGAAGATGATATCTGCCAAATGATAGCCGTCAGAATAGATTGCCATACGGGCTCGTTTTATGGCATTTTCCATCCCTTCGGCGAGAACTTCGGGTGATAGATTCTCGCACTCGTGTCGAATGTTGCCCTTGAGGTCTTTCAGGGTCTCAGGCTTTTTCACGTAAACCCCGGATTTCAAAAACCGCACAAAAAAGTCTGGAACGGTCAAAAATAAGAGCATAGGATGACTTCTATTGGCCCACATTGTACCTCCCATACAAATGGCCGAATACCGAATACAAATCCACATTATGCCGCGTAACTGCATAGAAGTCGTCCTTAGAGCGGTAAAATGTTTGCAAACTTGGTGAGCAATAATCACCTGATGTTTTATTTCTGTTTTGAAGTTTTCACATAAATCTGTCATTTCAAATAAAAACATTACTTCTCTTTATTTTTAATGTCCTCCTAAGAAAAAAAGTCACATCTCTATTTTAGTAGTTTTGAGATATGTTACTTCTACGTTCTATATATTTCTTTTTAGGAGGGCAGTTTATCTGTTTGTGAGTTTGTTTGTAGGGGAAAAAATTCGTTCAGCATTGAATTGCCACGTTATCCCTGATTTCTATAGGCTATTCAAAATGGTTTCTTTTAGGGGTAAAAAGCCCGAAAAGGGGAACAACTGTTACCACTGCCCTCCTAAGAAACTGCCCAAACGAAAGTGCTGAAGAATCGCGAAAATTGGTGTGCATATTCATCTTATAATGAAGTTGTGCAAAGGGATTTTTTTAAAATTTTTACTTTAGGGCTAAAAAGACCAAAAAGGGGATAAAACTGGTACCATCACCCAGACCAAACGGCTTAAGGTAGAAACGCGATAATTGTAGTGTGTTTTTATTGTATAGAGTAGATTTGCAATGCAAAAAGGTTTTTTAAAGGTCGTGCTTTAGGTTTAAAAAGGTCCAAAGAGGGATGAAATTGGTACCATCAGCCAGATCAAACGGCTAAAGATAGAACTGCGAAAATATATATGGGCTTGCCTCCTATAAAATGAAAGAGGTGATTTTTGGAAATTTTTAGTTTTAGAACCAAAAAAGATCCAACCAGTACAGAATTTTCAGTGGGGTAAAAAAAAGTATTGGTGATCGGTCATTCATTTGACTCCTCTTGAGAGGTGGAAGCAAATTCTGTAAAAATTTTAACTTGTGTGTGAGCACCCTTTGGGGTTGAAGATGGTGGTAGCTATGTTTGAAAAAATTGTTAGAAGGGAAAGATGACTGGGGTTCGGCCTTACATTAAGCCCTCTAGGAGGCACAATGGGAGCTGCAGGAGCCGATTTCTTTGATTTTTGTATGGGAGCTTATGGGGGTAGGTATGTTTGGGGAAAATGGCTGGGGGTCGGTCATACATTTTACCCCTCTAGGGCAGACTCCGGGGCAATTGCGTGGCTTGATGTGTATTTTTCCCCTCCCGCCCACTTTCAACAAGATGCGCTGTAATTTTATCCCATCCCCTCCAAAATTTTGGTTCCCGCATTTTGTTTTACCCAACCATATAAATTTTGAAGGTGGTTCGTACCCAAATCATGTTACTATGGATCTCCATACATTTTTGACTCAGGAGTGAATATGAACCTTGTCGGCCGACCCCTTTTCGAGAATACGTGGATCAGGGTTGCCCTCTTACAAGGACTGCGATGGCGAGCTAGTCACGGACACAAAAAACGTTCTGATGATATGGAGTGATATTTCAGAAATTTATTGAATGCGGTCACCACTCCAGAAGACCTCGCTCCAATTCATGACGATGGTATTAACTGTCCACCTCCGAGCCAGAGCGAGATATTGATGATGTCCCTGCTGAATTACTTAAACAGGCGCATGGTAAACACGGTTTCTTAGGTTTCACTTACATACTTACTTAAGTGGCCCATTACAACCTACGAACGTAGTTCATAAATTTGAGGCCCAAAGTGTTAAAGAATTGCACATGCTTCGGTATTCTGCGTGCGTTCTCCAGTTGGTCTTATCAGATATGTATGCAGCTTCCGTCTCTTTCGTGTCATTGCAACACTCATTATCGTACCAGGCATCTTCTTGAGACGGCTTTGAATACCCAAGTACGCGTCTCGGAGTCCGTTCTATGGAGTCGGCTCTATATTGCCACTGCGAGGTTATATTATCAGGGGTTGGAGCATTCCGCAGCAGTTGAGTGGTGGTTGGAGTAGGCGTCCGCTACCTCTGTGGTCCGAAGTTTACCGATGTCCAGCCTTCGTTGTGCCTGGTTACGTACGTTTTTCGCCATGCTCAATCTTATGCGTACATTGACTGCGGTAAGGTAGCGTTCCAGAGCACTCGATGCGTGCCTTCCATCGACTACCACGTGATCCAATTGATTTGGAAATAGCCATGTTGACTTATGAATATCTGTGGTCAAATCTAGTGCTGCTAACTACCATATTTCTTGCCGCAGAGAAATCAATCAGTCTGATGCCATTGTTCGACGTTTCGGCGTATAGACAGAATTTTCCGATGGTATGCTCAAATGAGATCTCTCTGCCTATTTAAGCATTAAAATCGCCTAGTACAATTTTGATGTCATGGCTGGTACTACGGTCATATACATTTTCTAGGCTCTCGTAGGACTCGTCTTTGTCCTCACCGCTTTTCTCTTCTGTCGGAGCATGGACACATATAAGTGTTATGTGGAAAAACTTTGTTTTGACTCTTATGGTGGCTATACGTTCACACACCGGGTTGAACTTTGAGACTAGGTGTCGCAGTCTCTTGCCAACCACAAATCCACATCCAAACTCGTGCTTGTCCGCATGGCCACTGTAGTAGATGTCGCACGTCTTCATGCGCGAGCCTCGTGTCCCGTTCATCGGATTTTCTATAAAACGGTTATGTCAGCCTTGTATTCTTCGAGGGCTTCCGCCAGTTGGAAGGAGGCACCTGGCCTATACAGTGTTCTAACATTCCAGGTGCATATCCTCAAATCATGGTCCTCAATTCGTTTACCTGGTCTATACAGTGTTCTAACATTCCAGGTGCATATCCTCAAATCATGGTCCTCAATTCGTTTGCGGTGGTCGTCAACATTTTGGGGGGTCCGTTTTACCTAACCAATTAGAAATTATGATTTCTTTTAAGATTTCTGTGCGAATTAATTAGAGAATTTTTCTTTGGACTAGTTGGACCCTTTCGGTAATCCAAAAACTATAACCTTTTCGTCAGTTGTACTATACGACTTGTCTGGCCATACGACCGAAAGGTGGTATTTATCAACCAGTTCACCTGACTAATAATACTTAACGGATATTAATATTGTTTTGATCGATTTAATTATATACTTTTTCGTGCCTTATCAGATGGTATCATATAAAATCCTTTTCACTTGTAGACAAATTTATTAAAACTTTTTACAGAGTAAATTTTTTTATAGGTTTACTACAGGTCATTAATCGTCTGGTCAAACGACCGTAAGTCCTATCTTCAACCTCTAAAGCTCCAAGAGCAGGCCAATAACAATACATAAGTAATTTCAATTATCAATAACACAAGACTTAAGCAATATTATACATAGGTAGAGGCTATTTATCAGTCACTTTACCACACTGATATTTCTGTACTGGTTAATTTAAGATTTACCCCAACAAATGGCATAAATTGTTTGTTAAAGAATGATACAATTAAAATAAAAAAAAAATTCTTAGAGATATGTATATTTTGTCGGATTTTGAGCGGTAATACTCCACAGTGCTAATTGCGGCTGCATGGCTTACTTACAACCAATATGAAATATAAATATATACAACACCAATTTATATGCATACATACTTAAGTAAATATAAATTTTTTTGTAAAATTTCTGTACATTTATTTGGCATGCTGATATATCAAAAACAACTATTACAACATTAGCACCCACACTGGCTATAAGACTACGTATGTATTGCCAACAACATTACCATCAGCATCAGTCAAACGAAGCAACCAACACACCAGAGAAGTCTGCTCATTTACACCCCAGATGATGGAGTAGAGGCGGATATTATGATAGACAAGCCGGCGGACAGAGCATCTGACTGACAGTCAGCTAATAACAAACTTATATATAATTTGTGCTGCTGAATTTACCGACTTTAGAACCTCATGCCAAAGAGAATAGAGATTTCATCATAATCACTTCACACGGAAAATGGTGATGACGATGATGACTATGTTGGGTGTTAAATATGATTCCACACCTACTACACGTTCATATGTATCTCAGCGAGCATAATAAACAAACAAGCATACATGGGAATATTTTACGATACCCATTCATGCCAAGTGAAGCATCAGTTACTGGCACTCTTTGGTTGTCTGTCGTTCTGTCTGTCCCGCAGTTAGCTGCAATGGTCTTTCTTCTTTTCTGGGATGCCGGCTTTGTTTAGGCCTAACCCAGCGAGGACTGTAAATGGAGTTAAGTAGTAGTGTTTGTGTGTGCTCTGGTATTATTTTGTATTCAACGTCTATTAGCTTTGTTTTTGTTTTACATCACTTGGCCGTCAGTCTCTTCCGTGTTGCTTTCTGCTGCTGTTGATGTTGTTGTTGTTTATCTTGAAGTTTCTTAAGAGTTGAAGAGGAGTAATTTTCTTACAATATCACACAAAGTGAAGTGTGGAAATTTTCACTTTTTATGATAATTAAATTCATTTCAACTTTCCTTGTATTGTATACGTAATGTACATTATATCTACAACCATGTTTATATGTGTTCATTCCGTGTCTAGGTTTTGTTTAATATTTATGTATGTACATATATAATGTAGAGATTTTGTGTCCTGACTTCCGGAGTTTGCTTTAAGTTTTTCCACAGAAGGAAGCTGTCCTTAAAGACTATTAATGTGTAAGGCGGCTATGAACAGCAGACTTGGGTATGTTTGTGTTATTTAGATCATCGACAAAACTATGAGTAAATCATATTGGCTTCCGCAAAATCCGGAATATACATTGTGTTATATTTGCCATCTAATTTAATGGCAGTTGATGTATTTCCACACCAGTATGTTAAATTATTTTATTAAAATTTTAAAAAATATTTATCTAAATGGAATTACAAAACTGGAGGAGAGCTGTTGTACATTTTAAGTATATCAACACAAGCGACGATTGACCCTACAGCACAAATTTAAGTGCAGGCAGGTATATATAAGTTGTTGTATATTATTACGGCCTTATTCATAAAAAATTTCTAAAGTAGGTATGAAGCGTTCTCTAGCTAAAGTATTCTTCAGCACTAAAAAACCTTTAATAAGAAATTGTATTCATAAACGTTTTTTATCAGTACTTTAGCTTTATGTGTTCCGGTGGCAACGCCGACTGTTACTGGTCGTTAATGATGTATAAAAAAAGCTTTATAGTCGGATACAAAAGCTTTATAATCGGATACCAAATATGTATTTGCACTTACAATAAACTAAGAACATTATTGTAGCTCAATTTTTCATTGACTACGATTCTCATGACGATAAGAAAGACGTTAAAGTAAAAATTGTATTTAAAAATTTATTTTCTTTTCCTTATGTTGAGATAATATTCGGATACCGATTACATTTTTTCCTTGTTTTGATTGTTTATACATCTCGAATATTATTTCATTATTTACAAATTATTTTTGAAGAATTTTGGAGAAATATTTTTCAAAATGGAATTCATGAATGAAAAGTATCTATTTAGATACTTTTCAATGTGCGCGATGATTAAGAAGAAAATTTCCTACACAACGAATGCACGCAACAACTCTTTCCAATAGGAAAAATGCAGAAAAACTCAAAATAAAGATCTCAAATTTATGAATATAGAATAAATTGTACAAACGTCAAGTTATAGCATGCTTAAAGTGGAGACAACCCTACTTTAACTTATTGAAGATGTAAATCGTTTATGAATATTGTTTTCTCGAAATTTGCTTAAAAATGGCTTATAAATCTCTTATAAGTTTTTATGAATAAGGCTGTTAGATTTTATCCAGCCTACCAGATACAAATAGCTTTCTTTTCATATTATTGAATAAATATTTTTAAAAAGAATTTTAACACCCAAACTGACTATTCTATGTGAAGTTTTACACAGTGCTTCGTAAAGATATCAGAATAATTATTACAAGTTGAAAATATCAGGTTTTGCCTTTTTAAATTTTCTAAGCAATATTTTTGAACATTCGTAGAAAAAAGGACGGAAAGAAGAAATAAGTTGAAAAAGTGGGTTAACATGTTGCAAAAAAAAAACCTCATTAACTGTCTCCAAGACTAATGTTGGAGACGGCAAGACCTGATATATGCTTGGATGACATTGATGACGCGTATTTTTTGGAAAGTAATAAATAAATCAGCTGTTGTAGTAAAATTGATAAACAAGTCTAGATAACAATTAGTATGATGCGGTTTTTCGCAGGAGAAATCAGCACCAAAGTAAGCAAAGCTTATTGCTTATTTTTCTGATACTCCGGTTTACTTAATTCCGAACTGGCAAAAGCAAAAGGCATATATTGCACTAAAAACAATTGTTTTAAGCTTTAATTTAGAATTTTGAATGGGTGCATAGCAATTCATGCCTATCCTTACACAGACTACCGTACAAATTTCCTCTAGATTAAAACTTCAAAATTGGCAATCAATCAAAAGTATACTTATGTTTATGCAAAATTTACAATTTACATTTTAATTTAATACTGTATATATATCTATATATATATGCTATATGACATAAATGTTGTGTACAGCATGAATTCCTGACATTCTATTACAATTAATATTTTAAGTATTTTTCTTCAATTTCATTATAATTTCATTTGAGCATCTCAAATTTCATTTAGCAGTCTTTACCATAGAGAGTTGTTTAATTTGCTTAATTTGATAATGTATGTCTATATACTTACTTTATATCTGTATGTTAATAAATATGTATTTCTCATCATTATTTTTCAGCTTTATTGTTAATATTGTTGTTTTGTTTGGATTTCCTTTGCGAAAGCATTTAACATAAAATTTCTTCCTTTGGTGTTTATGGGATATTCTACATTATTTAACAAGACATAAAAGTAATTTACTGTAATAATGCAATGTGTAGATGATGTATTCAAATGATATTTATAGAATTGAAATTACCTACCTGACCCGTCAGACTGCCTGCACACTTTTTTCCAAATAAATTTCTTTTAATGTTCATAGTAGCGTAATATAGGATATGCCATTTTCTTACCAGTATCCTCGTACTGTTTTAATTTATTAATGATCGGTAGAATTCACAGCACGGTAGTGCAAAAGAGTATCTTCACATTCTTTCGCATAACTTTAAAACTAGACTCAGGGTTAAACCCGGTGTGTGAACGAATAGCCACAAAAAAAAACAAAGTTTTTCCACATAACGCTTATATGTGCCCAAGCCCGGACAGAAAAGAAACGCGAAGAGGACAATGCAGAGTACTACGAGAGCCTAGAAAATGTAAATGACCATAGCCCGATACATGCTGCCAAAATTGTACTAGGCGATTTTGATGCCAAAAAAGGCAGAGACCGCATTTGAGCGTACCATAGGAAAATTGAGTCTGCACACCGAAAACATCAGATCAGACTGATTGATTTCTCTGCGGCAAGAAATATGGTAGTTAGCAGCACTAGCATTGACCATAAAAATATTCATAAGGCAATATGGTTATCTCCAGATCAATTGACGAGGTATCAGATTGATCACATGGTAGTCGGCGGAAGACATGCATCGAATGATCTGGACGTACGAGTGATCAGGGGTGCGAACCTTGACTCTGATCACTTCCTTATCGCAGTTAAGGTACGCGCAAGGCTAAGCATGGCGAAAATCCTACGTAACCAGGCACAACGAAAGCCGGACATCGGTAAACTGCGGACCACAGAGGTAGCCGACGCCTACTGCATCCACATAATTCAACTGCTGCGGAATTCTCCAATCCCTGATAATATAACCTCGCAGTGGCAATATATAGCCGACTCCATAGAACGGACTGCGAGAAGTGAACTTGGGTACTCAAAGCCGTCTCAATAAGATGCCTGGTATGATGATGAATGTCGCAATGCCACTAGCTGGACGGATGCTGCATACAGGGCGAAACTGCAGCCAATGGCAACGCGAGTTGTTCGTGAACGGCACAGGGAGAATAGACGAGAGCAACTCGTCTTTTTAGACGGAAAAAGAAGGAGCTGAAAAAGAGACAGGATGAGTGCACAGACTTGCTCCGAAGTAGAGCGGAAGTCAGAGAGTTATGGTGAGTTATGATTGCTCTGCTGCAAGGACAGCGATGGCCAGCTAGGGACGGACCCAGATAATGTTCTGAAGATATGGAGACATCATTTCAGAAATTTACTGGATACGGACACCACTACAGAAGACCCCGCTCCAATTCCATGACGATGGTATTAACTGTCCAACTCCGAGCCACAGCGAGATACGTGTGGCAATATCCCGCCTTAAACCAACAAAGCGACTGGAACCGATGGTCTCCCTGCTGAACTGTTTAAGGCAGGCCGGGAGGAGCTGATTAGAAGCATGCATCAGCTCATGGAGAACATCTGGCTAGAGAAGAGTATGCCAGGGGATTGGAGTCTCAGTCTGTTTTGTCCCATATACAAAAAAGAACATCGTAGGGAGTGTAGAAACTATCGTGGAAAAAGCATATAACCAATTGCGTACAAGGTCCTTTTAAGCATATTGTGTGGGCGTCTAAATCCAATCAGTGCGGTTGTAGAGTAAATCCTCGTAAATCTACGACGGATCAAATATTTACCTTACGAAAAATCCTGCAAAAAAACTCGTAAAAAGCAGATCGACACCTACCACCTCTTTGTCGACGACAAAGCTGCCTTCGATTTTCAGATAAGAAGACAATTATATGAGGCCATGTCTGAGTTTAATATTTCTGAAAAGCTGATTCGAATTTGCAGATGTACCTTGGAAAACACCAAATCCTCGGTTAAGATTGGTAGGGTGATAGCTTGTCATGTACACTGTTTAATATAGTTATGTAGAAGGTGGTGAGAAAGGCTTTTGTCAACATGTCTGGCACCAAGAGAGCCACTAGCCTATGCCGATGATATTGACATCATTAGCCGAAATCTGCGGGAATTTACTGCAGTTTCCGCATCACTAAAAAACGATTCAGCAAAAATGGGTTTATCGGTCAACGAGGAAAAAAACAAAAAAATTATTTCAACGAACAAAGAGTCCACTCGATGGGGACGCACCGCACCGTAAACGTTGAAAAGTGTCAGACAAGAAATCAAGCGGAGAATAGTGCTCGCCAATAGATGTTTTCACTGTGTCGACGGCGAGTTTCGCTATCAGATGAACCATGAGCTATAAGAGGTTTACCACAACATCGACGTAGCTAAAAGAGTCAGAATCCAACGACTACGATAGCTTGGATATGTTGGCAGGATGGATGTAAATGCTCCAGCGAGAAACTTGTTTGGAGGCGAACCTGCAGGACGGCACACGTTCGTAAGTTTTAATGGGACACTTAAGTAAGTAAGTTAGTAAGTATTTTTAATGTACATTTGACTCTCAACAAAACCCCATTTATCGTTTTTGTTGCCATTTTAGGTTCACCCATTTGAGATTCAGGCGACGTGTGTCTTGTTTGTTATTTCGTCTGATGATTTTTATTTGGAGTGCATTTATCTTCGAACAGTCTAGTATGATTTTAAATGGTTTTAAGGAATATTATATTAAAAGTGTACAGATCTGGCAAACTTGTTTTTATACCATCACCCTTAGGGATGAGGGTATATATCATTTGATACGAAAAAAAGTGTAACGCATTAAAGGAGACGAGTTAGACCCCAAGTATCTTAAGACCAAATTCGTTTCAGGACTTTTTAAGACGATTGAGCTATGTCCGTCTGTCTGGTTGGCTGGCTGGATGGCTGGTCAGCAGGATAACTCGAGTAATCCTAAACGGATCAGTATGAAAATTTATCAGCATTAATATTTTTCAAAACGAACTTATGGGATTGTAAGTGGGCTGATTAGCCCCACCCCTTCTGGTACCTCCCATACAAAATTACCTATTTTTGGAAAATTAATATTTCGTCCATAACTTCCAAACGGACAACTGGAGGATGTTTGAATTTGGTCAGTTTATTTATCTTGCAAAAGTAGACAAACCCTAAGAAAACCGAAACCTTTGCCCCACCCATTCTGGTACCTCCCATACAAATTACCGAATTGACCTTCATACTTTTACATACATATCTTTTTTGTTAGTAAACTAAATTCACTCAAATTTTGCGTGTGATATTCGCTTATGAAAAGTTGAATTAGGAATGAATACGGACTATATCGGTTAACGCCTTCTGGTACCTCCCATACAAAATTACCTATTTTGGAAAATTAATATTTCTCCCATAACTTACCAACGGACAATTGGGGGGTAATGAATATTTGTCGATAAATTTATGTTGTGATAGGAGGCGAAACCTCAGAGAGCCTTACTATTTGACACACCTCTGTTGATACCTCCCATACAAATGACCGAACCCACCCCCATAGTCTCACATACATATCTTTTTTGTAAGTACACTGAATTCAATTAAATTTTGCGTAAGGTGTAGTATTACGAAGATTTTAATCAGAAATGAATATGGACTATATCGGATCACCCTTCTGGTACCTCCCATACAAAATGAGTTTGCTTGGAAATTTTTTTTGTTCTCACATAATTTCTAAACCGGAACCTGGGGGATAATCAAATTTTGTCAATTAATTTATCTTGTAATAGGAGGCAAAGCCTTAGCAACCCTAACTATTTGGCACACCCCTTCTGGTACGTCACATATAAATATATGGGGTATTTCCCCTTATACATACGTATCGTTTTTGTACCTTCTGTACAAATAGGGCAAATTTTGTATGTTTTTGATCTACATGCAGACAAAAAATAATACATAAGTAATTTTATTTTAAAAATCTATAAATTTAATTACTCAAGACTTAAACAATATCTTGTATTGGGTGATGGTATTTATCAGTCAGTTTACCTGACTGAAATTTCTGTACTGGTTTTTTTAATCGACTTTCTATTCTGTTTCTGGTTCTATATAACCGATTATGTACAACATGTTGCACCACAGATTCCGTAGAACAGAAAATAAAAATACCAAATGTCTTGTAATTTTGCACGAGTTAATATTTCCCCAAAACTACTTACGGTATTGCAAATGGGCTACATGGCTCCGCACCTTCTGGTACCTCCCATACAAATACATCATTCCGTCCACTTTAGAAATCGAGTTATAATATCAATACAGCCAACGGGATCGTACCCAAATTCTGTACTTAGTAAAGCTATTACAGGAAAAAGTTTTGGAAAAAAAATTGGAAGTCTAGCCACGCCGTGCCCAAACTCTGTATTTAGTAAAGCTATAACAGGATAAAGTTTTGGAGGATAAACCTAGAAGTCTAGACACGCCCCTTCTAGTACCTCCCATACAAATTTACCACTCCTTTAGAAATCGAGTAATAATATCAAAATATAATAGCTGTTACGGCGGGGAAGAATAATAGTTATCCAAACGTAGGGAAAATAAAAACACAAGTAAATTTTGAGTTTTAATATAATTCGGGTTTTATTTGGGGTATTACCTTCGGGTGGTTCGCTGGTAATAATCGTATTGTATTTCAATGTTTGACGTTTCTTTTCTTTTCATTATTCGTTATAATCAGTGCTGTTTAAAAAGGAACAATTTAAACTTATTATCTATTAGGGTGCCCAGCTAGACATCCCGCCCCCCTTGCAGGGAGTGCAACATAGACCATTGGAGACTGGATAATAGTTCAAGAGAGCTGCAAGTTGTCCTTGATGTAGGTTCATCCGATAAGAGCAGGTATCATCTCATCTCACATCGCACATGGACCATGAAATAAAAAGTAAATTATGAAATTATGTGTAATATACAGGGGTGTCAGGGGGACACACGAACATCAGTACCAAACCGACTCATAAACGCAATATGGCATGTGCTTACCAAAAGCTAACGGGCACGAATAAAAACTTCGTGATAGGATTAAAAAATAACCCTACGGGGATCGTTCTTTCAACGACCTAGCGTGCCATCTGATTTGAGTCTAGGGGTTTACAATTGCAGGTTCATAACGGGGTGGAATATATTTAAAAGCGTAACCTTCAAAATAACTCCACACAAACCCCTAAAAGTTTGGTACTGGAAATCGACTTAGTTTAATGGCAAAGGTCTAGTGGGGCTGACAATGTTTGTCAACGGAACGGGGGGCCAAGGCCCTAAAACCTGTGGAACGGACCTCGCTATACATTCCACTGGTCGGTTGTGTTTAAAAGGGGGTAGAGCAAAATCTCTACCGGTAGCTCTTAGGTCGCCAGTGTTCTTAAATTTTCTGGGCCGGACAGAAAACGCCGCTTTAGACCTATTCGGACACGAGACTTTCCTCAGCATTATCTGGCGACCATGGGCAGAAATGTGTTTCTGGACTTGTAATGGAGATACCTTACCAGTTACAATCCAGCCAAACACAGATTTCTGAGCGATAAGCTGTCCCTCAGCATCCTTCTGAACACCAGAGAGCATTATTTTCGAATAATTATCGGCACCCAAGAGCAATTCGGGTTCCGAAAGACTCAAGTCAGCTTTTCTAATCTCAGCCAATTTCCACTGATTTATTCGAGGCGGAATGCAAGAGGGCAATCGGTGGGATATATTATCGACCACGTACGCCTTTGTGGTCAGGCTGAAATTAGTATCTGTATCAGAACGAAGTGTAATGATACATATCTCATTTGACTTCGAGGCAACTGTGTCATTTAAGCCAACAATTTTGGCAGTCGGGGCGGAAAAGATTGGAAGAGCCAATCTTCTCTGAAGTTTTCGGGCAATGAAAGTCGCTTGAGAGGCGGGGTCTACAAGAGCGCTCGAACAACTTTTTAAGTCATTGTTGTGAACTTGTACTATTGTGGTTCCTAAAAGAACCCTTGATTCAGACGGGGACACCACTTGTGTCGTGAACGTTTGGACTGCTGATGAACCAGCAGAATCCATACGCATTTCCTCCGTTTGTTCGGATTGTGGTTCGTGAGAGACACTGGTAGCGAAACTCGACTGTCGTCCAGTGACCCCAGGCCTTGTTCTATTTCGGAAACTATTACTAGGTGGAATAGATGTATGGGTACCTCTGATATCCGAAACTGCTTCTAAAGTAATAAATCTCGAAGTCAAGAATTTATTCATTTCAGACCACTTAGGCAGTTCTGAAATGTCTGACTGAGACTGCTCCCAAAGTCCGAGAGTGACTTCGGGAAGTCGTGTAGAGCACAGAAATATAAAAATCAAATCCCAGCTTTCTGTGTCGATCCCCAACGTAGACAGATTATGTCTGCAGTCATTAATTGTGGTTTGCATTTTCTTTATGCCGGGGCCAGTTTCCTTAATAATGGGAGGCATTCCAAATAATGTCTTAAGTTGGCCGTTTACGAGAACTCTTTTGTTCTCATAGCGGTCCATTAGATTTTGCCAAGCCATAGCAAAACCTTCATTGGTTATGGGGCACGTTTTTATCATATCACGTGCTTCACCTTCCGTTCTCTGCATAAGATAGTACATTTTTTGAATATCACTGATATTCTCATTGTTCTTATACAGCGCAGAGAACATATCTCTGAATGTGGGCCAAGATTTGTAATCACCTGAGAAGACTTCGGTGTCACACGGGGGAAGGTGAATGGGAATGGAAGCTGTCTTCTTTTTTAAATTTAACTGTTCAAGCAATGTATCAATCTTAGATAAACCTCGCACATAAGTTTTATACACCGACAAGTGTTTCGACTTGATAACGTCCACAGGGGCTTCCTTTGAGTCTTCATTGTCACAGATTTGTTCGTAGAAGGAGCGGAAAGCTTCCCAGAGTCTATTAAACTCCACTCTGTGGACATTAAGAGAATGAACCGTGTGTTCATCTGTCGGTAGAGCACTTAGAAACTGCTCTAAATCGACCAGTCTATCGCCAAATCTGATCAAACGTTTGAGATCGGCCATAATTTTAATTAAAAAAGGAAAAGAAAGGGCGAAAATTCGGAAAAATAGAGTACGCGATTGTTTTCTAGGGTTCGAAATGAGAATTTTCGAATATCAAATTAAAAGGTCGGTCCTTTTCTCTTTATTATTTATAAAATCTAGTTAATTTTGCTTTTTTTTTCTTTTTAAAAACATTAACATTTATTAATTTTCGAATAAATTTTAAAAATAAATGATCTGACCGCTTTTGGTCCAACCGAGCCCACTGTGCTGAGAACAGCTAGTGGGAAAAGCAAAATAAACACACAAACAAGTTCGGCTCAAACGTAGTGTGGTTGTTGTATAGCCTTCTCATAAGTAGCTCACACACATAAACTGCCTAACAAGCAAAGTGATGGCTAGCGAGCCGCTCAGGGGGTAGCGGGGGGAACACAATCTCGCGAGAGATTAGCTAATTTAATATCAATACTATTAGCGAGGGACGCACACACGATAGTGGGGAACGGGAATACAACGCGTAAGGAGATCGTAGTCGAGCCGCTCAAATGGTAGCGGCAAGGCAATGTTGTGTGGCTGGTTATATTCGCGCGAGAGTATAAAGAGGAATTATTGATAATATTAGCGAGGGACGCACACACGGTAGTGGGGAATAGGGGTGCAAACAAATGTAATGCTCGTCGACAAAGCCCTTCGTTGCTTTGATTGTTTAGGGGAAACAAACACGGTAGTGCGGTGTGGGGAAAGAAAACACACAACCAAATGAACTAACCGCGAAGTTATTAACAAACGCAACAACAACACTACGCGGCCAAATGGTAGTGGATTGATATAAATAGAAAAAGAGATCGCGAATAAACAACTTTACGAATGCGTATTTATTAAATTCACTCTCACTTACAAATATCTCAACCTTACCTTGGTTTCCGATAATTTGTTTTAGGGGATGAAAAATATCGTCGGGATGAAAATATCGTTGACTTCGGGCTTCAAGTCTGTAAGAAAAGTTTGGATACAATTATTCTTTTTACGGGCGGCTCATAAATCCGGTACGAAGGACCAAAAATGTTACGGCGGGGAAGAATAATAGTTATCCAAACGTAGGGAAAATAAAAACACAAGTAAATTTTGAGTTTTAATATAATTCGGGTTTTATTTGGGGTATTACCTTCGGGTGGTTCGCTGGTAATAATCGTATTGTATTTCAATGTTTGACGTTTCTTTTCTTTTCATTATTCGTTATAATCAGTGCTGTTTAAAAAGGAACAATTTAAACTTATTATCTATTAGGGTGCCCAGCTAGACAATAGCAATTTATTTTATTTTACTGAGGGTGATGGTATATGTAAGTCGGGTCGCCCGACTGAAACTTTCTTACTTGTTGTACTATATTACGTCACAACACGCAATACCAGGCTAACGGCAAGATAGTGGGTCGTTTTTTGTAGCGAATGTGAGTGACAGGATTTTGTTCGCATAGATTTTCTTTCAACATTGTGGAAAAGACTGTTAATTGATAGGTACATTTTTAAACATTATTAGTATATTTCTAAAAAATTAATTTCCTATAAGGATTCTTAACAAAATCTGAACTCTGATTACATTCTTGTGTAGACAGGACGAAATATTAAATTGAGAAGTAGTAAGAAACCTTCTATTAAATTTGTCCACAGAATATTCGTACGACTCGGCAAAAAATACACTTTTGTATTTGATTTTTTTTAAGAAGTGGATTTATTCCATCTGAAACACCCATATGCAACGCTCTACCAAAAGGTCCAGAAAATATGTATTTACTATGCAAATATTATTACAGTTTATTGTTTACGTTTTATTGAATAAAGAAAACAATGCAAAGTTTTCATTAATTATCGCGAGTGTTTTATGAAAAACCAAAAATAAAAAATAAAAATAAAGCGATTTCCTACCATAGTGTGTGTATCTGGCCATGTGTCACAAATACGTACTGTACTGTATGTATGTATGCATATGTAGGACAGCAGTTCTTTGAACAATGCTCCAATGCAATTGAATGCAAAATCGAAATAAGCGTTTTTGCATAAGGGAGCAATCGCGTTATATTTTTTCGACGAACCTAATAACAATGGGACTGAATTTTTTCTGTGTATAATTTCCTTTTATTGATGGGTGCCAAAAATGTTTAATATGTTGGAAAATTTTTATTTTCTTATTGTGTATTCATGAATAATAATCGTCAAGATAGTCAAAATAGTTTGAGAAAAATTACAGAAAGTCGTTGGATGGAATTATTGACTAATAAATAATAAAAAGATATTTCGTAGATTTTAGAATCATAGAAAATTAGAAATTTTTTTTGAAAACCAATTGGAAGTTTGTGTGGCTATTAAGTGAATAAAATTCACATTGCGTTCGATAGCTAATTGGCCTAAAAAATAACAATGTGGTAGTTTGTTTACCAGAGGATATTGCAGACAGATTTTCGACAAGCTATAGCAGGGTTTTCGGATAAACTTGATTTACTTAAAACAACTTTGTCGAAGACAGCTTACCGATCTAGCCGAAAATCGATTTTAGCTCTGATAACTCTACCCTTGAGCGTCCGAGTTATGATAGAATCGTCGTGTCCAGCTGTGTCTTTTTTTCGCCTACCACAGTGGTATTTGCAAAAATTTTTTATTACATAGCTGAGTTCGACTATTTTAAATATCCATGTATATGTAGAGGCGGAGCAACGCGACTCATGGAATCAAATATAAAATATAAATTAAATTATAACTAACCAGTAAGAAAGTTTCAGTCGGGCGACCCGACTTACATATACCATCAACCTCAGTAAAATAAAAAAATTGCTTTTATATTGATATTATTACTCGATTTCTAAAGTGGGTGGAGTGGTAAATTTGTATGGGAGGTACTAGAAGGGGCGTGTCTAGACTTCCATATTTTTTTTAAAAACTTTATCCTGTAATAGCTATACTAAATTAAGAATTAGGGTACGAGCGCGATGGATTTATTGATATTATTACTCCATATCTAAAGTGGGCGGAAAGGTGAATTTGTATGGGAGGTACCAGAAGGGGCGTGGCTAGACATCCAGATCTTTTCTCCAAAACTTGATCCTATTATAGCTTTACTAAGTACAGAATTTGGGCACGATCGTGTCAAGTGTATTGGTATTATTATTCCATCTCTAAAGTGGGCGGAAAGGTACATTTGTATGGGAGGTACCATAATGGGCGTGTCTAGACTTCCAGATTTTTTCTTCAAAACTTTATTCTGCTTGATCTTTACTAAATACAGAATTTGGTCACGATCGCGGTAGTTCTAATAATAATATTAATCGATTTCTAAAGTGGGCGGTAAAAGATGTGTGTGGGAGGTACCAGATAGGGCGTTGGTAGACTTCCAGTTTTTTTCTCAAAAACTGTATCCTGCTATAGCTTTACTAAATAAAGAATTAGGGTACGAGCGCGATGGATTTATTGATATTATTACTCCATATCTAAAGTGGGCGGAAAGGTGAATTTGTATGGGAGGTACCAGAAGAGGCGTGGCTAGACTTCCAATTTTTTTTCAAAAACTTTATCCTGTAATAGCTTTACTAAATACAGAATTAAGGGTACGATCACGTTGGGTGTATTGATATTATAACTCGATTTCTAAAGTGGGCGGAATGATGTATTTGTATGGGAGGAACCAGAAGGGGCGGAGCCATGTAGCCCATTTGCAATACCGTAAGTAGTTTTGGGGAAATATTAACTCGTGCAAAATTTCAAGACATTTGGTTGCGTCTTTCGAAAGTTACCGTGCGAACCAGCCGGACAGCCACCAGACAGACAGACAGACGGACGTGGCTCAAACGACTTAAAAATTCATGAATCGAATTTGGTTCAAAGAAACCTATGGTCTAAAGTCACTCCTTCTATGTGTTACACTTTTAGGTCGTATCAAATGATATATACCCTCATCCCTAAGGGTGATGGTATAAAAATAATTGGTGTACAAATTTTACCTAAGTAATAATAACAATATTTCTCTTTGCGGAGGCAATTTTCCTAATAGAATAAATATGGAGTATGTTAATGATATATGTTAATAGCACAAGAAGAAGAAGTTCTGCATCATTCGTTATGTCAAGTTACATGCCATAATAATCTAATATCGATTTGGAGTTATTAAGTATCGTATAGGGTAAATTGCCATGTTTTTATACCATCACCCTTAGGGATGAGGGTATATATCATTTGATACGACCCAAAAGTGTAACACATAGAAGGAGTTACTTCAGACCCTAGGTTTTTTAGAACCAAATTCGATTCATGACTTTTTAAGTCATTTGAGCCATGTCCGTCTGTCTGTCTGTCTGTCTGTCTGTCTGTCTGGTGGCTGTCCGGCTGGTTCGCACGATAACTTTCGAAAGACGCAACCAAATGTCTTGAAATTTTGAACGAGTTAATATTTCCCCAAAACTACTTACGTATTGCAAATGGGCTACATGGCTCCGCCCCTTCTGGTAGCTCCCATACAAATACATCATTCCGCCCACTTTAGAAATCGAGTAATAATATCAATACACCCGACGGGATCGTCCCCAAATTCTGTATTTAGTAAAGCTATAACAGGATAAAGTTTTTGAAAAAAATGTTGAAAGCCTAGCCACGCCCATTTTGGTACCTCTCATACAAATCCCAAAATGCCCAAATTCTGTTTTTTGTTATGTTATAATAGGACAAAGTTTTGGAAAAAATTGGAAGTCTAGCAACGCCCCTTATGGTACCTCCCATACAAATATACCTTTCCGCCAAGCCACGCCCCTTCTGGTACCTCCCACACAAATCTACCTTTCCGCCCACTATAGAGATAGAGAAATAATATCAATAAATCAAACGTGATCGTACCCAAATTCTATTTTAAGTAAAGCTACAACAGGATAAAGTTTTGGAGAAAAAAATTGGAAGTGTATCCACGCCCCATCTGGTACCTCCCATACAAATCTGGTACCGCCCACTTTAGAAATCGATTATATTATTAAAAGACCTAACGCAATAGTGCCCAAATTCTGTATTTGGTAAAGCTCAAGGAGGATAAAGTTTTGGAGACAAAATCTGGAAGCCTAAACGCACCCCTTCTCGTACCTTCCATACAAATGTACCACTCCGCCCACTTTCGAAATCGAGTAATAATATCAATATAATAGAAAATTATTTGGTTTACTGAGGGTAAGGGTAAATGTAAGTTGGGTTGCCCGACTGAAACTTTCTAACTGGTTTTAATTACAAATCGGTTAATTTCAATAACTCAAGACTTAAACAATATCTTATATTGGGTGATGGTATTTATCAGTCAGTTTAACTGACTGAAATTTCTGTACTGGTTGGCTATTTTGTTTGACATAATACTATATGGTGGCGTATGATTATAATAAGTAATATTCTACGTAATTCCTATGCCACGGAGTACAACAGTTATATTGCAACTGCTACAAAATAAACCCAGTTCAAATCATGTAATGAATTGAAAAGTGAAACTGTTGCTAATGTAGGGAAAAGTTATATGAACAGATTAAATGAATTGTATATGATACGACCTAAAATTGTAACATATAGAAGGAATCACTTTAGACCCTAAGTTTCTTTTAACCAAATTCGGTTCTTGACTTTATAAGTCGTTTGAGTCATGTCCGTCTGTCTGGCTGACCGGCTGGTGCGCACGACAAATTTGAAAAGACGAAACGAAATGCTTTGAAACTTTGCACGAGTCAACATTTCCCTAAAACTACTTACGGTATTAAAAATGTATTACATGGCCCCGCCCCTTCTGGCACCTCCCATTGAAATGTACCATTTCACCCACTTTGGAAATCGAGTAATAATATCTCAACTTCTAACGCGATCGTTCCCAAATTCTATAACAGGATAACGTTTAGTAAAAAACTGGAAGTTTAGCCACGCCCCTTTTGGTACCTCCTATACAAACGCACCATTCCGCCCATTTTAGAAATCGAGTAATAATATCAATGCACTCAATGCGATCGTGTCCAAATCCCACATTTAGTAAAACTATAGCAGCACAAAGTTTTGCCCAAATTCTGTGTTTCGTAGAACTATATCAGGATAAAATTTTGGGAAAAAGTCCGTAAGTCTAGCCAAGCCCCTTCTGGTACCTCCCATACAAATGTACCATTCCGCCCAGTTTAGAGTTAATGGTAGTAGTATCAATAGTATCTGTATTTAGTAAAACTAAATCAGGATAAAGTGTAGGAGAACAAAACTTAAAGTCTAGTACCTCCCATACCCATCTGGTACTGGCCACTTTAGAAACTGATTAATATTATTAATACAACCAACGGGATTTTGTCCAAATTCTGTATTCTTTTAAGCAAATTTTATGTATTTACTGAGGTTGAGGGTATATGTATGTCGGTTTAACGGATAGATATCAAATAAAACATTATTTGGGTTAATTTCGTAATGTTCCTTAGAAAGCCTTGACAATTTCTGTTTTCTGAAGCAATACAACTTGCACACTCGCATACATACTACTTTCAGGAGAATATGTTGGCCTCACTATCTCTATTTGGATAAGTCCATGTAAGTTTACACTGCGCAGCAGCAAATTAAAATCTTTTAAACAGATTCATTTCACTTTGCGGTCGATAAATGCATTCATACCCTATCCACCACCACAATACATTTGTATGCATGGCTGTGTGTGTAAAATTCACAGACGCACAGACTCAATCGCGTCAGTACCAAAACATTGGCATATAATGCGAGAGGTTATACTTTTATAAGGAAATCAACAACTACATCATCAACGTTTCATTCATTCGTTCTTCATTCATTTCAGTACATAGACATCTGTACATATTGTATGTTTGATATTATGTGCATACCCGTTCATTTATGCATGTGTGTATGTGTGTGCGTATGACACAGAGTAATATACAGATAGCAATTTTAAAATTTCACCATATCCCGTGGAGCCAAAACCAAATGAAGGCTGCACAAAAAAGTACTGACAGAAAGCGTGGAAAGAGCTGTTGTCGCTCCCTTCGTCCCCCACTCCCTTGTCTCTTGGTGTGATGTTGCGTTATAATGTGGTATAAAGATCCGTACAGAGTGATTCCTGTTGGTAAAGCTAAATTGTAGCGATAGAACAAGTAGAAAACAAAAGCAAAACATAGGAAACTTTGGTAATAGTTAGTTTTTATAAGAACAGAAAGAACAACAACAGAGGCAAAAAACAACAATAACAAACAGTAACAACAGCAGCATCATCATCATCAGGAACTGTAATCACAGTCGCATTTTCAAATGCATGGTTAAACCAAACAGTGATTTCTGAGTCTTAAATTACCAAAAGGAAGATATTTATTTGAACGCAGTGCTTTGTCGGTTACTTTCAAAAGTTAATGCGAACAGGCATGTCGTACAAATTGGTGTAACGTAATTTCTGTTGATGTAACAGCAGTGGTTAGGAATGTACGAGTTTCACTTTAGTACAGAGAAGGAATTTCAAGTCTATTGTTTGGAAAACTTGTCGCTTTGTTTGGGTATTAACCAGAACCAGTACAGAAATTTCAGTCATGTGGACTTACTATTAAGACCTGCGGTGGCATGATGGCTAGAACACGCGACTACCATGCGGGAGACCCGTGGTTAGATTCATGTCCCCAGTAATTTAAATTTTTCTTTCATTTCAGGCCTCTCGATGTTGTCGGCAGCAACTTCGCGGTATAGGGTCGAGACAATCGGCATGTCTAGTGAAAAGCTTCTCCAACAGCGACATTTGCATTCGTCGATAAACAAGTAGGTGCCGTTAGTTGGGAATCTAAAAATAGAAAGCATATTGATTCACAACAATGCGAGAAGCTATCCCATTCATGGGTTACAAGATTTTTTTTTAAATATGGAAAATACCAGGCGGCTTGGTACAATCTGCCACAGTAATAACTAATTTCCAAAAGTCATTAGTCTACAATAATTCTTGCTATTATTGTTCCATTTAGTGGTAGCGAAAACAAATCTTTTATAAGGTAAATTCAGTCGCGAATTTACTGCATGTTGTGTACATATGTGAATGCTAAAAATTTGAGTTTGAAAGTTGTCAACCACCCAGACTTAACGCCTTAAAATATAACCACAAAAATCGGCGTGAATATAATTGAGCAGTTTTGCGATACGAAGTGATTTTTTGAGAGAAATAGAGAGACAGCTAATTCACAACCATACGAGCGGCAGAGCTACGCGAGCCGGGAAAGCTGTTTTCGATTAGTGAAAGATGTAGTTTTTCGCCCTACATACAGGAAAAGCTTGATTTACATGTCGGCACTATAGATATGAATTTGCTGATGAACTTTTTACTATCGGCATAGATCCTAAGATATTAAGCATTAAAAACAATAAAACTGCCTTGGTTAACTTCCATGTTAAGAAATTACTTGAAATAAGATACGTAAGTTACTAAACTCAACATGTTATTGTCGAGCTTAAGAAGCGTTTTCAAAGTACTTTGTGGACCTACAAAATTATATAAATTAGCTTTTATATAGAACTTAGGACAGCAAGAAAATTCCGTGAAATATATTAGTATGCAATAGCGAAGCATTGTCGGGCCACTGGTAATTCTATGATTTTCAAGACAGAAAGTGGCAATGACACTAAACTGATTATGCAGCATCTTTTTCTACATTTTCAGGGCCAAACACAAGTATTGCTTTAATAAAAATTTAGAAAAGTGTGAAATGGGTTTATTATAAAATTATAAATCTTAAAATAACTAAAATGAAAAATGATATGTTAAAATAAAAAAATAACATACCGTGGGTAAACATTTACTTTATAGTAATTCAGTACGTATACGTATAATGTAGCAAGCATTAATTTTAATTACAATTGAGGGGGCTAGAAGCAAAGGGGTGCAAGTGACAAATTGACAAAAAATAAGATATGTGTGCAGTTGTGTTCCTTGAAACTATCTCTGTCTATCTCGAAATCAACTTTTTGTCACTTGCCTCCCTTTACCTTTAACCCCATCTATTATTCACTCTCATTCAGGATGATGATCTGGTTTAAACTAATCAAAACAACTTTTGAAATCGTTAGAGAAGAGTACGTGTAATGTTAACTCCTGGCTTTCAACGCAACAACTTACTACTCAAAGAGTTTGCCAGATTTTATTGATATTATTTAAATATATGTTGCGGATGGTAAGTTTGCCATTTAACCAAAAAGAAAGGTAACTCTTAAAATACCAAAGCAAAGAATGATAATAAAAGCCGGAGCAAATTAAAAAAAAGTAGAGCTAAGCTTGTCTCTGCTAGTCTCACATTAAAAGATTACAATAATAGAAAAAACACATGTTGTTCCTCACCAGAACATCCGATGTTCATTGAAGGCCTTCATGAAATTCGATGTTGGAAACAGTCTACAGCAGACCGCGAAAGTGTTAAAGTGTTATCTTTGGCTGATGTTGTTGCTGGTCGGTCTACTGTAGCGGAATGTCAAGGCAGCGATGATGATGCTTCTTCCCTCACTTCATACCCAACTGCTGCGTCTGAAATGCAGCCAAACATGTATGGTGCGATCAACCAGCAGAATGAGTGGAGAAAAGTGGAGAGGCGTAAAAGGAGAAAACGTGTAATTGTTGTTAGCGAAAGCAAATCCAACGATCTGGGTGTTGTGGTTCGAAAAAAATATTTGAATGTTTCATCGTTTTAACCATCGGTCTCAGCTGATAACATTACTGAGTACATTGAAAAGAATACAGGGATTGAGAGATGTAATTTTGAATGTACGAGGCTGGTTAAGAAAGATACGGATATTAACAGCCTTAAGCATGTGAATTTTAAACTGGGTGTAAATCCATGCCATTTATGAAAAGATTATTAATTCCTCATTATGGCCTATGGATGTGAAAATTCGACCATTTGTTTTTTTTTCAAAGAAAACAAGCAGACATTGCAAATTCATAAGTACTAGTTCTTTGGTAACGGATAATAATTGTCATCCACTTAAGACAAATTATTTTTCCCGTCAATATAGCAGCAAATTGCATTTAAATCATTCAAATTATTATCAAAATGTTAGTGGAATGCGAACCAAGGCCAAGCAATTTTCTCTAGCAACATCGCTGAGAGAATTTGATGTCATTGCCATAACGGAAACTTGGTTGTCTAATGATTTCAACAACGCTGAATTTTTTGACGATTTTTATAATGTATACCGTTGTGATAGGCAATATGTACCAGGTGGGCGGAGTTCTGGTTGCAGTAAGACGAAACGTTTCCAGCAAATTAATTATATTAAATTCTCAATGTTTTATTGAACAACTTTGCGTTGAAATATGTTTTTCCAATAATAAATCAATAATATTATTTGCATCATATATACCCCCTGGTAAAACCATTAACATATACCAAGTACTTTTGGATAATATTAAATATATTTTGGATCATAAATCGATGGATCAAGAAGTAATTGTTTTAGGTGATTTTAATCTCCCTAATATATCTTGGTTCTTAGAAGATGATTGTTTATTACCATTTAACATAAAATCTGATATGGATGAATCTGTAACCAGTTTTTTCGTTTCCCATGATTTTTTTTGAAATTTTGAAAAAGAAAATTCTGATAGTATGAAAACATATAATTTTTTAAAATGTAATTATTAATTTTTCTTTCTTCTATTGATTGGTCGCTGATTGAAGGTGCATATGATGCTTTATATATGTATGATTTTTTATTATGTCATACAATTAATGATCCCTTTGTCTAAGCCATCTGTTAGTCATAAACCTCCTTGGTTCAACAAAAGGCTTTTAAATTTTAAAAATATTAGAAATAAAGCTTCAAAAAAGTTTAAAAATCTAAAAACTAAGCTGATTAACGTTATTTTCAGAGAATTCGTCGTGAATTCGATTTTTTACAAAATTTTTTATATAAGCAATTTATTTTTAATATGGAACCTTCAATCCCTTAGAGATCGAAGGACAATATTTTCAATAATGTTTATTTATAACATTATTTCTAATGAAATTGATTGTATTGAGTTAAAAAATCTTGTATCGTGAGTTACGTCATGACCGTATTTTTCGTGATGATTTTCATCGTTCTAATTATGGAATCAACGAACCAATCGCAAGATGTTTAAAGCTATGTAATAGTTTTACCCTTTAATTAATTTTAATAAAAAAAAGTAAATTTTAAATTAAACTTATTTAAAATTTGTAACTAATGGAATTTAATTTAATTTATTAATTGAATTACTGCAAATTAGTCTGTAAGATAATTATGTCAGTAGACTAAGTAAATAAATAAATAAATAATAATGATGATCGACAAATGATAATGATTACACAGTGCAACAATGAAAAAAACACTCGAACGTGACTATATAGGTTCGATAGTACAACCGGAGCTGAATAAAACCCTGCTCAGTTTGGCTAGATTGGCTACCAAATTTTTTTTTTGGCCCTCGTAACTTTTTGAAATTCCATGGATCCCTTGAAAAAACGTGACATCAGTTTTTGGCCAACAGTTTGTACAGTTTTTAATTTAGCTCTTTCGCTTCTTAATCAAAGTTGTAGCTAAAAGTCCACTTAAGAAATTGATATAAAAAAATTTCCCAAAAAAATTGGACCCCTCGTTTTTTTTCAAAAAACTTCGAAAAAAATTATAATTTTTTTCACTATATTAAATATAAGTCGTAGGGAATCCAAATTTTTTGCATACTCTATTCAGTGAAATTGTAGTTTAGGTAACACCGAAAAACTTCTATGAACACACCCATGGAATCTGAACAAGTCTAGTGATATTAAATGGCAGTCAAAACACACTATCTACTTTAAACAAATCAGTTTTTAAGGAGTTTTGGCCCATTGTGCAAAGTTTTTACTTGCTATCTTTACCACAAACGTACTTATTGTATAACTGAACAACTTCTGTAAACAACCTATATGATCGGAATACTCCACCCCTTGAATTGTTCACAAAAAGCACAAAAGGGTGTTTAAAAATATGAATTAACTGCGATGTTGGTCATCTAGCTTCACCTTACATTTGTTTTTGCTTAAAATACGAATATATTGTGAAAAATTTTGTATCAATAGTTAGACATTAGGGTGTGCCGCAATGAGGTTAAAGTTCGAATTTGTTCTCAAATCATTTTATTGCTGCTAAGTATTTTTCTTTTGAATACAGACTTAGTAGTATTATGCCGTTCAATAGCTGAAGTGAAGACCTAAAATAGTATGGGTTTGCTTTTGCTATATCTCTTATAGACATCGAGATATTTGATGTAGAAGTTGGGGTATTTTTGAAAAACTTATTAAAAATTTTGAAATTTTATTCCGAAGTAAATTATTATGGGCAATTATATATTTCAACTTTTTAAGGTTAATCAAGTTAAAATCATATAGAATATGTGTATATTATCAAATAGAATATTATATATTATCAATATCTCTACCAATTATCGAGATATGAGGCGTTAAACAAAAACGAATTTTTTACTGTAGGCATAGCAAAGTCAAATAAACTTTTGTTCCGTCTGAATAACCATTGTGTCTACTGACTTATAACGATATATATATGATAAAAATAAAAAATCCCCTCAAAGGACCATTGAATATTAATGGTTTTGGTGAAATTTGTAAGCAGACACAATAGATATTCAGGTAAAACATAAGTTCAGTAGTCATTGCTTGCTTTTTAAACCCTTAATATCTCGGGAATTGATAGAGATATTGATAATTTACACATATACTATTTGAAAATATAGATTTTAACTTGATTAACCTTAAAAAGTTGACATATATAGTTGCCCATATAAAGTTACTTCGGAATCCAATATCAAAATTTTTGATTTTTTTTTTTCAAAAATACCCCAATTTCTACATCAAATATCTCGTCGTCTATAAAAGATATGGTAAAAGTAAACACATACTATTTTAGGTCTTCACTTCAGCTATTGAACGGCTTATTACTACTTAGCCTGTATTCAAAAGAAAAATACTCAGCAGCAGTACAATGATTTGAGAACAAATTTGAACTTTAACCTCAATGCGGCACACCCTAATGTCTAACTATCGATACAAAATTTTTCAAAATATATTCGTATTTTTAGCAAAAACAAATCTAAGGTGAAGCTAGATGACCAATATCGCAGTTAATACATATTTTTGACGAAATTCGAAAAAATGCCATATAAGAAACACCTTAATGCTCATTGTTAGCAATTAAAGGGGTGGAGTATTCCGATCATATCGGTAGTTTACAGAAGTTGTTCAGTTATACAATAAGTATGTTTTTGGTAAAGATACCAAGTAAAAACTTTGCACAATGGCCCAAAACTCCTAAAAAATGATTTGTTTAAAGTAGATAGTGTGTTTTGAGTGCCATTTAATATCACTAGACTTGTTCAGATTGCATGGGTTTGTTCACAGAAGTTTTTCTGTGTTACCTAAACTACAATTTCACTGAATAGAGTATAGAAAAAATCTGGATTCCCTACGATTTATATTCAAAATAGTGAAAAAATTTGAATTTTTTTCGAAGTTTTTTAAAAAAAAACGAGGGCAGTCAAATTTTTTTGGGAATTTTTTTTATATCAATTTCTTAACCCTAGAAGGGTAATCATATTTTACACACACTAAGGGTAATCTTCGTCGAATCGACGAAGTCCTATTTCACTTGGAAATTCTTAGCAAAAAATCTGGCGTATCAGTCCGAAACATCATATTTAATCAATTATAGACTCTATCGAAGAAGAAAACACAAATACTGTATATTTTAAAAGCTATTTGGTTCATTTTCGAGCATGTCTCTTTTCAGCCAATTTTTTTTGGTCTGCAGTAGATACTAGTATTTACAATACACTTAATTTTATCAATTAAAACAAAAAAAATTTCGAAAAATTATTACTTTGTATAGTAGACACAAGTTAGAATTTGTGCTTCCCACATACAAGTATAACAAAAAATCTTTTGAATTTTTCATTTTTCGCAAGAACAATTTTTACAAAATTAGCGTTTTTTTGTTCTTCTTTTTCGTTTCCAACATTCGACAATTTCATAAATAGTTGTTTTCAGAATTTTTTTCTTCTATTATTGATTAAAGAGGCTCAAAAAGGCCAAAATTTATTTATTCAAAAACTCGTGTCGTTGAACGGAATTCTGAATTTCAACATTTTTCAAATTTACTATTTTGTCCGAAATATCATCGCATTCCAATTGTTAGAAGTACGATAAGGGGTTAGTTCGGCCAATTGCTTCAGTAGTCGGTTCTCACCTTTGATGCAATATATTTATTCCACTCCTTAAATCATCTTATTTTTAGTGGACCAAAAATTTTATTTTTTTCCCACGAATTGTTTTTTTTTACACATTATTAGTAATTTCGGAACAAATTTAGTGGCTCACGATTATTTTCATCACCCGAATCTGGTATAATATCGTCATCGCAGTCGTACTCCTCCTCATGCAAAAATACATCTTCCTCGACATATTTTTCAATTTGATCTTCGATCATTGAATCGCAATTGGAGTCTTCAGGAGTATTTTCACAATTTTCAATTAAATCATCTGGTAATTCCGATATTTTAATTTAAAAAATCAAAATATTTTTTGATTTGGTGATTTTTTGGAGGAGCAAAAAGTCACACAAAAGGTAACCTTCGTCGTTCCGACGACGCGAGTTTTTGTTTATTGCAAAAATATTACAATTACGCTTAACTAATACTGTCATGTGGCATCATAGCTTGAAAAAAACATCACAAACTAACGCTATTGCAAAAGGCAATAGAATATTGTGAAAAATAAGACAGATATTTGAAAAAAAAGCAACAGTGTTCGTCGAATCGACGAAGATTACCCGTCTAGGGTTAAGCGGACTATTAGCTAGAACTTTGCTTAAGAAGCGAAAGAGCTAGATTAAAAACTGTACAAACTGTTGGCCAAAAACTGATGTCACCTTTTTTCAAGGGATCCAAGGGATTTCAAAAAGTTACGAGGGTCAAAAAAAAATTTGGTAGCCAATCTAGCCAAACTGAGCTATGGTTTTACTCAGCTCCGGTAGTACTATCGAACCTATATAGTCACGTTCGGGTGTTTTTCAAAAAGTTTGATTTTGTGTCATAGTGTTATTACCGCATTTAATGCAATATGTACATCATCATTAAGGTGGAGTACTAGTTGTTTTTATTATTGCTGTACTTTCATGATTGTATGATATTAGGGGTTATAACTTTGCTTTGGCTGTTTTGTTGCTACAAAAATTAATATTTGAATAAATTACATATATATGAGGAGTGTTTCAAATACTGAAAAAATACGACGTTTTATAGGAATTACAGTACTTGTTTGCCTATAGGTTTTCTTTTTGGTACAATAAATGTACTTATAGGGGCAATAATTTTTGGCAGGCTTTTCCATAAGCTTGAAGGTTTATTCATATATTACGCAGGAATATGACACATATGTGTTTTCAGAATAACTTCTCTAGACTTTAAGTTTTTAAATTTTTTAGTTATCTTTTGTCAAACAGGTGCGATATAAATGTAGATTCTGTAAAAGTATCAGGTAGCATTAATATATAAGTTACTTAAATTTTATATTGATCGTAAAATTTGTTTGTTATTATTTCTAACTTCAGGTTTTTTCAAAATGCGACTTTACAGTTGATTGGTGAATGTCGAGTCATATTACTATTACTCGTATAATGTATATGATGAGCATAGAATATAAGAAGCTTAGTTTTCTTATTATTTTGTATTGCTCGTTTGTAAAGTAGTTTAAGTTTTATTTTGGTGTATATTCAGCACTTGACTGTACGGGACGCAACACCATTGACAGCTGTGACGTGTGTAACTATAGCAACAGTGTAAACACCATCCAACTGAATGAAAGAAAACTGTCTGTGCTGGCGTTAGAAGGGGTTATGTTTACTTCCAAGACATCCATGGAAAAAATTTAGCTTGCAGCAAGAATGATAACAAACAGAACGTACGCTCCTTTGCGTGAACGTAGAACGGCAAGAAATGAAAGTGTGGAGAAAAACATTGAAGTGGTTGTCGCAGACTTCAAATTAAATGCACGAAGTGTGAATTTGCATTGAGTACTCGGCTCAGTGATACCTGCGCCAGCATCGAGTATTAAATGGGGTAAAAGACCTTCAGTCGTGCGAAGGTGTACCTTTGCATCTATCCAAAGGTAAACTCTCTGTATTTCTGTATATAGTTTTACATATGCACGTACATGTCTCGAATACATTCAAATCGTGTGAAAGTGATGCTTCAAGGTTTATTTACCGTTTATTTTTACCCGATGCAGTTTGTATCTGTTAACGGCAACACCTACGGCAGCATGAACAAAAATACACTCTGAGAACAATTGCGAGTTTTCTTTCTTTTGAAATTTAAAATTGGAAATACCAAACCAATTAATTTCGTGTTCAATTCGGGAATCGTTTTAATTTGTGTAGTTTCATTCCAAAGAAAAGCGATTTCGATAACATTCTTGCTTAAGAGAGACACAGAGGGAGAGAGTGTAGCAAAAAAATCTTTTGATACGCTACTTGTGAACTTCTTAATATGTCACAGAATAAAAAATACCACAACCAAAGCCTGTGGCCACGTAAGTGATTAAATTTGAATGCGTGTATGTAATTTAAGAGATATGTGGATCAAGATATATGAGGGATAGGACTGTAGAACAACAACCCAACGGTTTGGGGGTTTTTAAGTTCTTAATAAAACGCATAGTGTTGGAATACCCAAAATTATTCAACAAACCTTCACACTGCGGGCTGATCCACAGGTAAACTGACAATTAATTCGGGAAGACTTATGTTAATGATAAAATAGTTTTTTTTTTTGGATAACTATACATAAACAAGATAAAACCAGTACAGAAGTTTCAGTCATGTAAACTGACTGATAAATACCCTTACCCTATGTAAGGTATTGTTTCAGTCTTGAGTTATTTATTTAAATTAAAAGATTTTAATTGAAATTACTTATGTATTAGTATTTGCCACTGTGTGGAGTTAGAACGATCCGTCATTAGATCAGAGGTTTACAAACATGTAGAAAATCTGTAAAAGAGGTTACAGTATATGAAGAGTTAATCAATTCAGAAAATGTCAAAAGTTCAATTCACTATTTCCGGGTGTTTAGCCATTTGGTATGGGATAACCAAACGGACGACTAAGGAAAAATACTCATATTAATTCTAACAGAAATGTTAATAGATCAAAGGTCAAATCTTTATATATGAAAATGAGTTTGTGTTTGTATAATTGCATTTTTGAGTACCGGATAGACTCGATAACGGCTTGACCGATTTTTTTGACCGAAATTTTCACAGAGTATAGCTGTGAGGTCGGTGGTGAAAATAGGGTACTTTCATTTCTGATATATCAAGTGGGCGTGGCCCGCCCATTGGACCCTATTTTTGAAACCGTAATATCTGGAGTACTGTTTCTTCAATCGCTTTAAATATTTGTGCAGATACATTTGGAAAAAATCATGATCCAACATGGCCGGGATCGGATCACTGGGCGTGGTATTAAACTTGAAACTTTAAACGGCTGTATCTCATAAATATATAATAATAGTTTTATAGTCCGAGAATGGTGACAATTTCGGTCAACTGCATGTATGGTACCAGAAGTGGTTTGGAAAAGGTTATTTAATACTGGTAAATTTTCATAACGATCAGTTGTGGTTTGCTTTAGTTATCCTTCCCACCAGCCAGTCAGACAGGAGGATGTAGCGAATTTGGTCTTAAGATACCTGAGGTCCGATTCGAGTCAAATGATATATACCTTCGGTGCGTTACATAACCCCGCACGGACATACGCCCCAACAAAACTTGTCCGATACTAATCTGCGGACATAAGCCCCAATGGGGATTATGATCGCTTTTGTTGTTGTATTTAGCATTACAACAAATGAAGCGAAACAATTTGAAATATTATTACTGCAGCGAGAGACGAATGCGCTATGGGGCATGCTTTGGTAATTTGTTAGTTACTTAAAAAGTTACTCTTTCTAAAAAGTCACCCACCCCCTCTTCATCGACTTTATAAAGCTTTTTCATCGCTTTTAGTCGCAAATTAGTTTGGGTGTTATGTCCGTTTTATTTATTGGGGCATATGTCCTTCCAACAAAGTTTGGGTCTCCCTGCTCTGGTCATCCTTCAGGTTCGCCTTCAATCGTAGCCTTGGTGAAGCTCATACAGCTCATGGTTTATCCGTTGGGGAATTCTCGGAGTTCTTTTCTGTTGAATACATCCAGGTTTTGTATATCCGTTGTCCAAAGCACTCACGTTTCGGCAGCTTACAATAAAACGGGTAAATATAGCACCTGGTGTAGCTGTTTCTTCGTATCTCTAATATGTTGCCGAATTCTGTAAAAACATTGGCGAGCACTATTCTCAGCTTGATTTCGTGGCTGACAATATGTTTCTTATTGACGGAAGATCCGAGGTTTGTAAATTCATATACTACCTCAAAACAATAATTCTCAACGTTTACGGTGCGTCTCCAACGAGAGCACTCTTTGTTCGTCGAAATCATTTTTGCTGACTCCTTTTACAGGGTTGAGAAAACTGCAGTAAGATCCATCGGCAAATGATGTCTATATCATCGGCATAGGCTAGTGGCATGTAGCTCTTGTGGAATATATTGCAAAAATGTTGACACCAGCCTTTCTCATCACATTCTCCATAACTATATTAAATAGAGTGCAGGACAAGCTATCAGTATGTATAAGACCTCTTTTCGTGTTGAATTGTTCGGAGTAATCCTTACCAATCTTAACCGAGGACTTAGTGTTTACCAAGGTACATCTGCATAGTCGAATCAGCTTTTCAGGAATACCAAACACAGATATGGCCTCATATAGCTTACTCCTTATCGGAGAGCCGAAGGCAGCTTTGTAGTCGACAAAGAGGTGGTAGGTGTCGATCTGCTTTTCATGAGTTTTTTCCAGGATTCGTCGTAAGGTGAATATTTGATCCGTCATAGATTTGCCAGGTCTAAAGCCGCACTGATATGGTCCAATTAGGATTTCTACAACTGGCTTTAGATGGTCACACAATATGCTCGAAAGGACTTTGTGCGCAATTGTTAATAGGCTTATTTTGCGATAGTTCCTACATTAAGTACGAATTCCTTCCTTGTATATATGGGACGTAATAGACTGAGACTCCAATCCCCGGGCATGCTCTCCTCTAGCCAGATGTTCTCCATGAGCTGATGCATGCTCCTAATCAGCTCCCCTCCGCCAGCCTTTAACAATTCAGCCTGGAGACAATCGGCTCCAGTTGCTTTGTTATTTTGAAGGCTGGATATTGCCACACGTATTTCGCTCTGGATCGGAGGTGGACAGTTAATACCATCGTCATGGATTGGAGCGGGGTCTTCTGGAGTGACGTCTGTGTTCAGTAGATTTCAAAAATGATCTCTTCATATCTTCAGAACGTTATCCGAGTCCGTCACTAGCTGGAAATCGCTGTCCTTGCAAGAGGGCAACCCTGTTCCACGCATTCTCACCTTAACTCTCTTTTCGTTCTTCCCCTCTACTTCGGAGCAATTCTGTGCACTCATCCTGTATCTTCTTCAGCTCCTTCTTCTTCCGTCTAAAACGACGAGTTGCCTCTTCCTGTACCGTTCACGAACAGCTCGTGTTGGCATTGGCTGCAGCATCCATGTATGAAGAATCCGTCCCTCTAGTGACATTGCGACATTCATCATCGTACCAGGCATCTTCTTGAGGCGGTTATGAGTACCCGAGTACTCTTCTCGCTGTCCCTTCTATGGAGTCGGCTATATATTGCCACTGCTAGGTAATATTGTCAGGAGTTAGAGCATTCCGTAGCCGTTGAGTTAGGAGTTTGAGAAGGCGTCAGCTACCTTTGTGGTCCGCTGTTTACAGATGTCCAGCTTTCATTGTGCCTGGTTACGTATGTTTCCCCATGCTTAGCCTTGTGCGTACCTTAACTGCGGTAATGTGGTGATCGGAGTCAATGTTCGCTCACCTGAGGTCTCGTACATCCAGAACACTCGATGCGTGCCTTCCATCGACTAACACGTGATCAATCTGATTTCTCGTGAATTGAACAAATTGGAATTATAAAGTCGCCGATCCAGATGATATCCCAGTAGAGATATTCAAATGAAATCTAACCACGTCTAACTATTGCACCCACTTTGTGCGAAACGTGAAAGAATAGAAAGATGACATCAACATCAAGTTTGCAAAGAAATACGATTTTAAGATTTTACTAAGCTTACTTTTATACTCCTAACATTTTCTACCTGGGATGTGAGACTGATACTGATGGATGTTCTGATTTAGATGTTGACGCCATAATAAACATGTCGTCCTTGGGGATACTGGCCCCAATATGGCAAATTAACGAAATCTGTCTTTGTACAAATATAAATACGAGTTTTCGAAGTTAATTCTGTATGTTTACGTAACCTAGCGTATCTGGTAACACAAACAGTGTCATTGCTATTCGGCTTCGCATCTCAAATGCCGTGCTATTGCCACAATTACCATTAGCAACAGAAATTCGTAAGCTTAAATGCTACTGAAATGAGAACACCCTATGCCGATTTGATGATAACGTGGCTAAGCAAGGTCTTCGCTGGAATCTCTTCCGGTAGTCAGGTCGACAAGATGATACGATAACGTGACAACTCTACACATAAAGAGAATTGAGTATTCTGGAATATTTATATATTTTGTTTTTATACCCTCACCCTATGGGTAGGTGGGAAGGAGGGTATATATCATTTGGTACGACTCAAAAGTGTTACACTTAGAAGAAGTCACTTTAGACCCTAGAGTTCTTTGAACCAAATTCGATTCATGACTTTTTAAATCGTTTGAGCCATGTCCGTCCGTCTGGCTGTCCGGCTGGTCAATACGATAAATTTTGAAAGACACAATTAAATGTTTTGAAACTTTGCATGGGTTAATATTTCTCCAAAACTACTCGGTATTGCAACTGGGCTACATGGCCCGCCCCTTTTGGTACCTTTCCGCCCACTTCAGAGATGGAGTAATAATATCAATACATGCAACGCGATCGTACCCAAATTCTATATTTAGTATAAGTAAAGAAATATAAAGTTTTCGAAATAAAAATTTCGAAGTCTAGCCGAGCCCTTTCTGGAACTTTCCATACAAATTTACATATCCGCCCACTTCAGAGATGGACTAATAATATCAACACATCCGACGCGATCGTACCCAACTACGGTATTTATGAGAAGTAAAGTTAAAGCAGGATAAAGTTTTCGAGAGAAAATCTGGAAGTCTAGCCACGCCACTTCTGGAACCTCCCATACCCATCTGGTACCGCCCACTGAAAAAATCGATAATTATTAATAATACACCCAACTCAAATGTGCCCAATTTCTGTATTAAGTTGGAAAAAAATTGGAAGTCTAGCCACGCCCCTTCTGGTACCTCCCATACAAATGTACCACTCCGCCCACTTAAGAAATGGAGTAATAATATCAATATACTAGAAAATTTTATGTTTTATTAAGAGTGAGGGTATATGTAAGTCGGGTTTCCCGACAGAAACTTTCTTACTTTTTTTTTTTGCATCATTATTAAAATACTTTCATTTAATGTGGCTTTCCTTAGAAAATGCCTGAACTCGTAGTTGGTTTATAAAAATTGCGAAGCAAAAAATAAACTAATTCAAAATGAACATTTACTTCGCATTACTTAACTACTGAACCAGTTTGGCTACAATCAAAACTGGTGAAAAGTTCACGGAAAGATAATTCTATCAATTGTGCGCCCTAAAATTACAAACAATATTCTAGTTTCTACTGTGTGTAATTAACTAACTAACAGTAGAGAAGCGCATGTTTAATTAAATAAATTAATAATTAAGAGTATGCCGCAATTTATGTATTCTTACTTAATATAAGGTTAAGCTAGCACTCAATTATTACTGTTATTTTGCCTCATTGTAATACAATGATTGCGATAACCTATTTCCGTTTTGTAAATGCATTAATTTTTTAACATTATTTAAATATTAATAAAAACCACCCACAAACAACTTATTGATAATGGAATAAGAAAACAATTCGATTGAATAAATATAAAATTTGTTCAATGGCATTTTTTGCCGTTGGCTGGTGTCTGCCACAAAAACGATTATGTGGCTTTCGGAACATTGCAATTACATGTACATGGGGTTTTGAGTTGAAAGCCTATGCTGTGTAAAATATCAACAAGAATATTAAGTATTTACCGTATATATACGCTACATAGTTTTGTTGTATACACACAATGACATACATATACTATTATGTATGTAAGTGTGGTTATGTGTAATGTGGAGGGTATCAGAGTTCCATAAAATAGCACACATACATACTGCAAACACGTGTAATTTGAAAGTCACACATATGTAAGCTTTAAAAAATTCCATTATAACAAATACGAAATAACGTAATGGTCAATACCCAAAAAGGGGTACATACATACGTACGTACATACAATACGGACAATATTTTCTAGCTGATAAAATCGTAAAAATGTCAATATATGAACGAACAGTTTACGTTATAACTAATAGAGCTCCTGTTAGTATGGACTGGTGGAGTGGATTCTTGTATTATGTTAGAAAACAACAGAATCTGAAATCCGGGTTGTTTCCTATCACATAACTATTTTAATTATTTAAAAAGAATTTATCATGCCTGTGGCAAAGGGTACAATATCACAGACATTTAGAAATTTTGAATGCAGATATATGAAGTTGCCCGGGTACTACCGCAACGAAGTTATAGATACTGTATCTAAAAATGAACATAATACACAAAATGAATATGTGGTTTCTAACAGATCTTAAAACAATAACAACATTTTCACAAAATTAACTAATCTACTGTCCGTACTGCTCTCTGAGTTGGACAGTTTAGTGTGTTATGTAATTATCATCCTTTCTACAGCAGATTTAGCATGTAAATTAGCAGTTGAAAAATGGAAATCAAAAAAAATCGTAACTGTTAGAAAGACAGTCAAAAGTAATGCAGTATGCCATCATTAACACCAAATCAACAACAAGTGGCATAAGCTATTGTTTGTCAAAACCACAGATTACATTTTTTTCTCGACCTAGCGTTTACCAAAATCGTAATCTACGATGAATTTTAAGAAAATCGATGCCTCGGTTTTTAACGAAAACTTTTCGTAATGGGCAAAAATCCACAAAAGTTTCGGAACTATGTGATGTCATTTGGCCCTCCTAACCTCTATCTTCACCACTAAGGGGGCTACCATCCAAAAATCTAATTTTTATAAAATTTGTTCCCACAGCTCTAACTGCCCTATGAGGAATCAAATGTATGACCGTTATTTTTATATTTTTTTTATGAGTACAGGTACTGCCGCTCCCATGGGGTTAAATTTATGACCGACTCTTTTTTGACTCACTCTAGTGTACATGTTTTTCAAAAGCCTAATCGAAAGTTGAAATTTCAAATCCACCGAAAAGATTCCACTGCCCAATTTTTCTCTTAATTTCGAACCGTCTGTGATAATTAGGATGACATCTTCCACAAATCACCTAGTGAATAGCACCAGTTCCGTTTTACCCGTATTGAACTCGCTTGACTCGATGTCGTTGTACAGCTCATACGGCTCCTGGTTCATTCGACGACGGTACTCGCCGTTAATGATGATGGGTCTAAATATTTTGCAAAGTATTTTTCTCTCGAAAACTCCCAGACGAGTAGACTCTTTGTTCATTGAAACAAATAACTTGGTTTTGTCCTCATTTTACATCAGACTTACTTCCGCAGACTACTATTAAATGCTTGAAAAAGGCGCAGTAACATCCGAAATCCACGGCTAATGATATTTATATCATAGGCATACGCGAGCAGCATGTGACTTTTGTTGACAATACGATCGCAAGACAGGCTATCGGCTTGTCTAAAGCCTCGCTTGCTAAAAAATGGCTCTGTCAGATTTTTGCCAATTTTTAGTCCAACTTTATTTTATAATTATATATATATAATAAAATAATATAAATTATATATTTAAGCCTTAGCTACAATTATGCAGAAAAAGGATTTGTACTATACTGACATAGTATCTTCACCCTAACTTGGAATTTCTCACGCCCACACAATGACCCCGAAAATGTTTCACAATGTAACCTGATGTAGTTTAGTACTTGTCAGTGGTATTGAATTCCATATTTCATACGAAATGTTGTCAAAATTCATACAAGTTCAAAATTAATGTGAAAAAGCGTTGACAAAGCTACCTAGTTTCTCTACACGAAAATTTAAAAATGTTACAAGCAACATTTTCAAATGGAATAATGAACAGTCAATAACTTCAAATATTTTGTTGAGCAAAGCAAAACAAGTTGGATGATTTGGTAAAATTTAAACAGGAAATCAAAACACATACACTTTTTGTTGCGAACAAATTAATGTTGCCCAACAATTTATAGTTTCAATTAGTAGCAAACTTTATTACGAAAGGTAAAAATTATTCGGATATATTCTTCGAATTCCAAAAACATGGCGCTCTGAAATGTCTACAGTTTGGTTACAAAGAAATTATTTATAAACTTATTGAAAATCATAAAAGGCCCTTCTGGTTACCACATACAAAATGACCATATGCCCAACTTTATTGAAATCTCCTTATTCACATTTATTAGCAGTAACCTCTTCAACATTTTTACTACATGTTTGGAAATGTCTGGCCAAGTCCTACTTCGAGACTTGAGCAATATCATACATAGTTCATGTGACTCAAATTTCTGTGCTGGTTTCATTTAATTTTACTGCACTTTTTCTTACCACGAATATGAGTACTATACAAACTTTCAACAAAATCGTAGATATGAATCAAGTTTGATGTGCTCTTAAGCACTTTACTTCACTTTATTGCGATTAGTAAAAAACTTTATCCATTTTTTATGGCAGTACTCATTTTATTCATATCAGATATTATACATTAACCAATGTATTTACAAACAATATTCTCCGTGTTAATTTGTAATCGGTATATATTTTATACTGTATACTCGTATAATTTGTAAGAGTAAGAAATCGATTTTAAGTGTTTTAATTTCTATTCTAAAAAGTTTTTTCGAAGAAAAGTACCTTAAACTTAGGGCTAACTTTCTGATTTAACTAAAATCCGGGTTTTGTATACGGCCCGAACAAAACAGGAACAGTTAAATAGGCATGTAATTCAAACTGAAAATTCATAAGCTCAAACAACATTGACACATTCATTAAACTCTTTTTTAATAGCATAAAGGCAAAATCTTAATCCATATGTACTTTCTGGCTAGCATACATATATTTAAAAATATATGTATGTTATAAACTAATAGTACATGAACCTAAAGAAACATACACTGACATACAAATCTATACAAAAAACCTCCCTAATATGAACCATAAAGTCGTTCAGGACAATATAAATATACAGACAAACCTTTATAAATATATAAACACTAAGCAATTCATGCACTTCTGTTTGTATTGGCTTATAGCGCTTGTTTCGACCGTTAGTACCCTAGAACTATCTAGTTATATAGTGCTGTAAACATTGTATAAATGTGAATAAAATAGTGCTATTCACTGGGCGTCAAACGACAAAACGGCCGTAAAATATCGATCTGGTATGGACTTGTCACCACATTCACTTTGACTTTGGTTTAGACAAAACTCAAAACATGATATTCAGCTGAGACAAGACACAAACATCACTAGCGTCAGCATCAACCACAAAGTGTGTTGGACACTGTTGCCACCATCAAAGGGGTACTTCTGAATGGAATGACTGAAATTTCATAGCCTCTTAATTTTGAAGGCAATCAGTAGTTAAGGGTCCTACTTGCAGGATGAGGGTATATTTTATACCTGTCAACATTAAATCTATATATCTCGATTCGCAGATTTGATCTAGCGAAACGCCAGGACACGTATAACTTATTTTGATCGATATAACTTTTCCCGGTCCGCCGTATTGGTCTATATAACTTTTTCTGGCAACGCCTCTAGTATATTTGAGTCGGTTTGTATCCTAACATTTACGTCACGTTAGAAACGACTTTTCGAATGCAACATCTAAAACAAACACAAGTGCAACCTCATAAAATGTATTAAAAAAGTCTCAAAACTACAAACATTAATACACCCCTGTACATATTTAAGTGTGTGTGTGTGTGTGGTAAGTGTATGGCACCCCTTTCTATGTGTGTGGTAAGTATGTACAACCTAATACATAGATGTTTCTATAAAGGCATACATATATATATATACGTATGCGTTTACAAAGAGAAAGGCGAACACAACACATTCATAAAAACGACAATACAATTGAGGTTTCACTCGAGCTGAATTGAAATGCTATAAAGTGGAAAACTATACTACTTTCTTCTATCGTAGTGTATGAACGATACAGCCACAAAATAGAAACATTACATTTGCTATTCATGAAATATGCATAAAATTTGAATTAGAACAAGAAAAGGAACGTATCACACGACACACACACACAGCACAACACACATATTTTAGTCTTTATAAATAAAGGATGAAAAATTTGAGAAATAGAAAATAAAAAGATCTACTTCATGTATTCTTTTCATATCTGTAAAGTGGAAATAACTAGCAGATATGAAAAAAAGCATTAAGATCTCACAGGTGTAAATCGAGCAAAAATATTTGTTCTGTTTGATAGAAAAACAACATTTGTCAAACAGCTAAATATTAAACGTATGATATATTACTATTTCTAAAATGAAAGCCGATTAGGAGATGAAAAACATAATTTCATTAGAAATTTTCGATATTTAGCAATATACAACTGGAATTTTCGAATTCTCCACAGAGATGGTGCCTCTATCCAAGTAGCGGATGATCTCAACAAATATAAGACTGACATTACCGTCATACAGGAAATGCGATGGAAAGAATTTAGATGTTGATTCGTGACTTTTGATCTTTCTGTTTAATTTTGCACTTGATAAAATAGCCATTGTACGTATCTTCTATATCACACAGATTTATATACACGCATTTACTGGAGACAAAGTCGACGGCATAACTAAAAACCTGATTTTTGAGTTAATGACTTCATAGGCCACATCAAACTCTAAAATATATAAAAAACCAGTACAGAAATTTCAGTCAGTTAAACTGACTGATAAATACCATCACCCAATATAAGATATTGTTTAAGTCTTGAGTTATTGAAATTAACCGATTTGTAATTAAAAGAAGAAAGTTTCAGTCGGGCAACCCAACTTACATTCAACCTTACCCTCAGTAAAACAAATAATTTTCTATTATATTGATATTATTACTCGATTTCTAAAGTGGACGGAGTGGCACATTTGTATGGGAGGTACGAGAAGGGGTGTGGTTAGGCTTCCAGATTTATTCTCCATTACTTTATCCTGTTATAGTTTTACTAATTTCAGAATTTGGGCACGATTGCCTTGTGTGTACAGATATTATTAGTACATCCCTAAAGTGGGCGGAAAGGTACATTTGTATGGGAGGTACCGTAAGGGGCGTCGCTAGACTTCCAATTTTTTCTCCAAAACTTTGCCCTGTTATAACATAACAAAATACAGAATTTGGGCACGATCGTGTCAAGTGTATTGATATTGTTACCCTATTTCTAAAGCGGGCGGAGTTGTACATTTGTATGGGAGGTACCAGAAGGGGCGTGTCTAAACTTCCAGATTTTTTCTCCAAAACTTTATCCTGCTTAAAATTTACCAAATACAGACTTTGGGCATGATCGCGTTAGGTCTGTTAGTAATATTAATCGTTTTCTAAAATGGGCGGTACCAGATATGTATGGAAGGTATCAGATGGGGCGTGAATAGACTTCCAACTTTTTTCTCCAAATCTTTATCCTGTTATAGCTTTACTAAAAATAGAATTTGGGTACGATCACGTTTGATTTATTGATATTATTTCTCCATCTCCATAGTGGGCGGAAAGGTAGGTTTGTATGTGAGGTACCAGAAGGGGCGTGGCTAGGCTTTCAAAATTTTTTCCAAAACTTTATCCTGTTATTGCCTTACTAAATATAGAATTTGGGGACGATCCCGTAGGGTGTATTGATATTATTATTCGATTTCTAAAGTGGGCGGAATGATGTATTTGTATGGGAGGTACCAGAAGGGGCGGGGCCATGTAGCCCATTTGCAATACCGTAAGTAGTTTTGAGAAAATAATAACTCGTGCAAAATTTCAAAACATTTGGTTGCGTCTTTCGAAAGTTATCGTGCGAACCAGCCGGACAGCCACCAGACAGACAGACAGACAGACAGACGGACATGGCTCAAACGACTTAAAAAGTCACTCCTTCTATGTGTTACACTTTTGGGTCGTATCAAATGATATATACCTTCATCCCTAAGGGTGATGGTATAATTAACTTTGATTGATTCAAAACTTTAACGGTGCGTAACCTTTTTTAACGATAGCGAAAAACCAGTACAGAAATTTCAGTCAGTTAAACTGACTGATAAATACCATCACCCAATATAAGATATTGTTTAAGTCTTGAGTTATTGAAATTAACCGATTTGTAATTAAAACCAGTTAGAAAGTTTCAGTCGGGCAACCCAACTTACATTTACCCTTACCCTCAGTAAAACAAATAATTTTCTATTATATTGATATTATTACTCGATTTCTAAAGTGGGCGGAGTGGTACATTTGTATGGGAGGTACGAGAAGGGGTGTGGTTAGGCTTCCAGATTTATTCTCCATTACTTTATCCTGTTAAAGCTTTACTAATTACAGAATTTGGGCACGATTTCCTTGGGTGTACTGATATTATTAGTACATCCCTAAAGTGGGCGGAAAGGTACATTTGTATGGGAGGTACCATAATGGGCGTCGCTAGATTTCCAATTTTTTCTCCAAAACTTTGTCCTGTTATAAAATAACTAAATGCTGAATTTGGGCACTTGGCAAGGCATTGATATTATTACCCTATTTCTAAAGTGGGCGGAGCGGTACATTTGTGTGGGAGGTACCAGAAGGGGCGTGTCTAGACATCCAGATTATTTTCCCAAAACTTTATCCTGCTTAAACTTTACCAAATACAGAATTTGGGCACGATCGCGTTAGGTCTTTTAATAATATTAATAGATTTCCAAAGTGGGCGGTACCAGATGTGTATGGGAGGTACCAGATGGGGCGTGAATAGACTTCCAATTTTTTTCTCCAAAACTTTATCCTGTTATAGCTTTACTAAAAATAGAATTTGGGTACGATCACGTTTAATTTATTGATATTATTTCTCCATCTCTATAGTGGGCGGAAAGGTAGAATTGTATGGGAGGTACCAGAAGGGGCGTGGCTAGGCTTTCAAAATTTTTTCCAAAACTTTATCCTGTTATAGCTTTACTAAATACAGAATTTGGGGACGATCCCGCATGGTGTGTTAATATTATTACTCGATTTCTAAAGTGGGCGGAATGATGTATTTGTATGGGAGGTACCAGAAGGGGCGGGGCCATGTAGCCCATTTGCAATACCGTGAGTAGTTTTGAAAAAATAATAACTCCTGCAAATTTCAAGACATTTGGTTGCGTCTTTTGAAAGTTATCGTGCGAACAGCCACCAGACAGAAAGTCATGAATCGAATTTGGTTCTAAGAAACCTAGGGTCTGAAGTGACTCCTTCTATGCGTTACACTTTTGGGTCGTATCAAATGATATAGACCCTCATCCCTAAGGGTGATGGTATAATAAACGCTACATTCACAATTAGGTACACATACATCTTCTTGAGAGTAGTAGTAATTGTTGTTTTGGGTGCCCTCCGAAACATAACTCAAGTTTTTTGTTAAAAAAGTCACATAGGAAAATCTCAAAGAAAAATTGGGTTATTTCACCAAATGCTGCAAATGCGGAAGTATTTTTTATCCGATTTCGATGGCCAAGGGCAACAAATTTTTGTAACATATTATTCTATCATGTAATTGTCTGAAACCGGAGCAGTTTTGACGGAAACACGGAAAACCAGTACAGAAATTTCAGTCAGTTAAACTGACTGATAAATACCATCACCCAATATAAGATATTGTTTAAGTCTTGTGTTATTGAAATTAACCGATTTGTAATTAAAACCAGTTAGAAAGATTCAGTCGGGCAACCCGACTTACATTTACCCTTACCCTCAGTAAAACAAATAATTTTCTATTTTATTGATATTATTACTCGATTTCGAAATTGGGCGGAGGAGTGGTACATTTATATGGGAGGTACGTGAAGGGGTGTGTTTAGGCTCCAGATTTATTCTCCATAACTTTATCCTGTTATAGCTTTACTAAATACAGAATTTGCGCACGATTGCGTTGGGTGTACTGATATTATTACTACATCCCAAAAGTGGGCGGAAAGGTACATTTGTATGGGAGGTACCATAAGGGGCTTGTCTAGACTTCCAATTTTTTCTCCAAAATTTTGTCCTGTTATAAAATAACAAAATACAGAATTTGGGCACGATCGTGTCGAGTGTATTGATATTATTACTCTATTTCTAAAGTGGGCGGAGTGGTACATTTGTATGGGAGGTACCAGACGGGGCGTGTCTAGACTTCCAGATTTTTTCTCCAAAACTTTATCCTGCTTAAACTTTACCAAATACAGAATTTGGGCACGATCGCGTTAGGTCTTTTAATAATATTAATCGATTTCTAAAGTGGGCGGTACCAGATGTGTATGGGAGGTACCAGATGGGGCGTGAATAGACTTCCAATTTTTTTCTCTAAAACTTTATCTTGTTATAACTTTACTCAAAATAGAATTTGGGTACGATCACGTTTAATTTATTGATATTATTTCTCCATCTCTATAGTGGGCGGAAAGGTAGATTTGTATGGGAGGTACCAGAAGGGGCGTGGATAGGCTTTCAAAATTTTTTCCAAACCTTTATCCTGTTATAGCTTTACTAAATACAGAATTTGGGGACGATTCCGTAGGGTCTATTGATATTATTACTCGATTTCTAAAGTGGGCGGAATGATGTATTTGTATGGGAGGTACCAGAAGGGGCGGGGCCATGTAGCCCATTTGCAATACCGTAAGTAGTTTTAAGAAAATAATAACTCGTGCAAAATTTCGAAACATTTGGTTGCGTCTTTCGAAAGTTATCGTGCGAACCAGCCGGACAGCCACCCGACAGACAGACAGACAGACAGACAGACAGACAGACAGACAGACAGACAGACGGACATGGCTCAAACGACTTAAAAAGTCATGAATCGAATTTGGTTCAAAGAAACCTAGGGTCTAAAGTCACTCCTTCTATGTGTTACACTTTTGGGTCGTATCAAATGATATATACCTTCATCCCTACGGGTGATGGTATAACTAACCAGTACAGAAATTTCAGTCAGTTAAACTGACTGATAAATACCATCACCCAATAAAATATATTGTTTAAGTCTTGAGTTATTGATAATAATCGATTTGTAATTAAAACCAGTTAGAAAGTTTCAGTCGGGCAACCCGACTTACATTTACCCTTACCCTCAGTAAAACAAATAATTTTCTATTTTATTGATATTATTACTCGATTTCGAAATTGGGCGGAGTGGTACATTTATATGGGAGGTACGTGAAGGGGTGTGTTTAGGCTCCAGATTTATTCTCCATAACTTTATCCTGTTATAGCTTTACTAAATACAGAATTTGCGCACGATTGCGTTGGGTGTACTGATATTATTACTACATCCCAAAAGTGGGCGGAAAGGTACATTTGTATGGGAGGTACCATAAGGGGCGTGTCTAGACTTCCAATTTTTTCTCCAAACCTTTGTCCTGTTATAATATAACAAAATACAGAATTTGGGCACGATCGTATCGAGTGTATTGATATTATTACCCTATTTCTAAAGTGGGCGGAGTGGTACATTTGTATGGGAGGTACCAGAAGGGGCGTGTCTAGACTTCCAGATTTTTTCTCCAAAACTTTATCCTGCTTAAACTTTACCAAATACAGAATTTGGGCACGATCGCGTTAGGTCTTTTAATAATATTAATCGATTTCTAAAGTGGGCGGTACCAGATGTGTATGGGAGGTACCAGATGGGGCGTGAATAGACTTCCAATTTTTTTCTCTAAAACTTTATCTTGTTATAGCTTTACTCAAAATAGAATTTGGGTACGATCACGTTTAATTTATTGATATTATTTCTCCATCTCTATAGTGGGCGGAAAGGTAGATTTGTATGGGAGGTACCAGAAGGGGCGTGGCTAGGCTTTCAAAATTGTTTCCAAAACTTTATCCTGTTATAGCTTTACTAAATACAGAATTTGGGGACGATCCCCTAGGGTGTATTGATATTATTACTCGATTTCTAAAGTGGGCGGAATGATGTATTTGTATGGGAGGTACCAGAAGGGGCGGGGCCATGTAGCCCATTTGCAATACCGTAAGTAGTTTTGAGAAAATAATAACTCGTGCAAAATTTCAAAACATTTGGTTGCGTCTTTCGAAAGTTATCGTGCGAACCAGCCGGACAGCCACCCGACAGACAGACAGACAGACAAACGGACATGGCTCAAACGACTTAAAAAGTCATGAATCGAATTTGGTTCAAAGAAACCTAGGGTCTAAAGTGACTCCTTCTATGTGTTACACTTTTGGGTCGTATCAAATGATATATACCTTCATCCCTACGGGTGATGGTATAAAAACGCAGTTCTTAATATTTTTCCATGCCCTACACGATTTTGTCTGGGGAGATTTGATATTTTCAAAAAATGCAAAAAGTTATTACCCTAGTGCAGAATGTGTAGCCAATAAACAACAATATATGAGGAAAATGCAACAATAATGGATGATAAAGTAGATTCTTATTTTTGGGCAGCAGCAACATAAATTTAACCATCAGTATCCACAGGTTTTCAATTCCAAATTGTTCGATCGTCATACCAAGTTTAGATAACAGCTCTATCACTTGCTCTATCCAGCGAAGTTTAACCGCCCATCGTGTTTATTGCCAAAACTTTTCGAGCTGGTTCATTTTCATTCATTGGTACACTGTGTCCAAGTCAGAGGATTCTGTCAATTTAAACGCCCTGACTACGTCGATGTCGTTATACACCTCATGTTTCATTCGACTACGGTACTTCATGTGAATGTCATCCCGCAAAGTCGTATCAGCTTTGCGGAGATGCCAAACTCAGCCATAGAATCTAATAGTGGTTGACGAGGATTAACAAAGTCTAAAGTCACACTAATTGGGTTTAATCAGGTTTGCTAGAAGTCTCACATAACACACTAAACTCTATGTGATGGGTAAAAGGCTGATCCCGCTATAGTTGAATCACCTTCTTAACCACAGGACATTGAGCATTCAGATTCCAATCATCGGGCATGCATTCCTTGTTAATGAACTGGTGCATGAACGTTGCTAGCTCATCGCCGCCGGCCGTTAAAAGCTCTGCCGGTAGTCAATCGGTTCCCGCAGCTTTGTTGTTTTTAAGCCGTGCTGATCTCGTTTTAGCTCGGTGGTGGATAATCTACTTCATCGTTGATGATTGCCGTAATTAAGCTGTCTTTGAAACAAACAGAGTAAGTGTTCCCTCCTTATATGCAGCACGCCCTGTGTGTCAGTGACCATATTTCCTTCCTTGTTCTAATAGGTGGGGAAAATTGTTTCCATTACCAATCGAAAGAGATGGTTATCACACCGCCTAGTGATAACAAAGTTATTCTTGCACGCTTTGACTGAAGACATACATGTCCGAGGATTGTAATCATGCATGTGCGCCAACTACTTCGGGATCCTGTCGAGTGCGTTATGTGAAAGACTTAGGCCAATCGCAACGAATCGGACCTCAAAAGTCTACGACCGTCCAATTCTTCTAACTACGACAAAATTCTGAGAAGGGCCTAGAATCGAACCTACCTACCAATTTTTTATCGACTACACAGATGCATTCGACATTCACAGCCCTCTCTCGATGAACAAGTGTGTGTTCAGACACTGGGCCTACCTAACATACTATATGGCGCCAGAAATCTCTGTCATGACACCAGCGAATGAATCTCCTATGGGCGCCTTCATAAGAGAAGTACTTCGAAAAATATTTAGCCTCATCATCGTTAACAGAAAGTACCGTCGCCATATGAGTCATGATCTATATAACAACATCGACGTTGTTAAACGTGTCAAAATGTGGCAAATACGCAAAACGTTTTTGGTAATAATCTGCGTTGGTAGTTGGTGTGACAAACTATCTACTATCAAAAGTGCAATTAGAACAAAACATATAAGATAAGATGTTGTGCAATAAGGCCATATGGACTTTTTTCCCATTCGATACTCTCCGTTACGGAGTACTTTTCTTTCCAATACTGCCAGAACCGATTCATCCGCTTGTGTCATAGCCCAGAATTCTGAACCATACATCAAGACAGGTAGAATCAGAGGGCTCTGTCATTGAATCGCTTGCTTAGTCCGTAGTATCATTTATTAGCAAGCAGGATTCTTCTCCGGATTTCGAGGCTGACATTCTTTGTTATCTACCACCTCGAAATAATAGTTGTCAACGTTCACGCAGTTTCCCATACGAGTAGATTCTTTGTTGGTTGAAACTTATAACTTCGTTTTGTCTTCGTTCACCGTTAGACTCATTTTCGTTCATTCCTTCTGTATACCTGAGAAGGTTGCAGTCACATCCCGCAGTTTTCGACCGATGATGTCTACGTAATCAGCGTACGCGAGTAGCATGTAGCTCTTGTTGAATATCGTGCCACTCGTGTTTACTGCAGCTTTTCTTATTATTATCTTCATCATTATGTTGAAGAGGTCACACGATAGGCCGCCGCCTTATTTTGGCTCCGTAAGGTCCTTACAAATCTTCACTGAAGATTTCGTGTCAGTCAGCGTCATTCCGCAAAAGGTGTATCAGCTTCGCTGGAATACCAAACTCAGCCATGGCTTCGAGTAATTTCTACCATATCGGGCTGTCGAAAGCAGCTTTATAGTCGACGAAAAGATGGTACGTGTCGATCTGTTTCTCTTGGGTCTTTACCAGGGTTTGCCGTAGTGTGAATATCTGGTCAGTTGTTGATTTACCAGGTCTAAGGCCACACTGATAACGCCCGATCAGGTTGGATAACACTGGCTTTAGTCTTTCACATAGGACACTCTACAGGACCTTATATGCGCTAGGTATGCGGTAGTTGGAGCACACCCTTGGATCACCTTTTTTCAGCACAGGACATAATAAGCTTAGATTCCCACCGTCGGGCATGCACTCTTTAAGCCAGACCGTGCGTAGGAACTGGTGCGTACTCGTTATCAGCTTCTCATCACCAGACATGAAGAGCTCTGCCGGAAGTCCGTCGGCACCGGCAGTTTTATTATTTTTCAGCCGCGATATTGCTCCTCCTACCTCGGCTTGACTTGGTGTTGGGCCGTCGTCGATATGTGGCGCGTTACCTTCACCTGTCCACACTCTGCGTATCTGTGCTCAGATTTCCATCCTTGTACTTACAGGACTCTTTTACTGTCTCCGGTGCCGTTCCCTAACAGCCCGGGTTACAATTGGCTGTAGAGTTACCCTATAAGCGGAATCCTGTTCCTCAGACGATATGCGACATTCTTCATCATACTCGGATTCGTCTGAACGGCGTTTTTCATATCCTAGCACGTTTGTTGCGGCGGTTGCCATGGAATGCGCAATATGCAGCCACTGTTTATCGGGAACGTCAAAAATAGAGGCGTAGTGTGGTAGTAGGTGGGAGAAATCACACGCACGTCCATAACACTAGATGCATGCCTACCAACAATTAACACATGACCAACTTGATTCTTGGTGTTTTGATCGGGGTATATCCAAGTTGCCTTATGCATATCTTTGTGCTGAAATCTGGTTCCACTCACTACCATATTCCTTCCCGCTGCGAATATTCGTTAATTTATTATACTAACTGTTTTGCAAGTGTAACAAACGAATAGCATAAACTCACAAAATCTCACAGCATTTTTAATTCGGGTTTAGGTCTATCTTTTAACAGCTTTTTTTTGTATGAATATGAATATTTCTGCGACAAAAGCTAAAGTTGAAACATCAAATTTCATAATAATTTATTACTAACTATTGCGCAAACCGCCAAAAGCCACTTAAAATATGGCGGCCGTAACTGAAAACTGTTCTTTACTATTTTTCCAAAGCATGAAATCAATTTCACTTTAAGCTTGAAGCATATTTACTGCACTTTGCTTTGCAACAACTCTAAGTCCGCATAAAATATGTTTTCTATTCGCTGTAGATTATGATTTCCTTAAATTACTTTAAATTCCCTGGACAAACACTATATGGTTCGCCGCATTTGACCGTGACAATACTACCACATGTGGACTTACGAACACATACTCTTCTCACGACACCAACACACGCTCACCTACTTACGCAGTCATGTACAAAATCAAAATTAAGAAATTTCTTAAAGGACAAAATCTAAAGAGGGGAGTAAAAACTATGGTAACATTACGATCACTTGCGACCCGCATTTACAGTTACAAATGGCCACGTTTATATAATGTCCGTACAGATACATATATACGCACTCCTCCTCCGACTAGTTATGCAGTGATATCATATACACGCGAATGTGTATGTACATGTACGAGTATATACCTATGTCAGGAAACTGTACTGTAAATACACATAAGCCCATATGTGAATAGCCGTAACAAGCTATTGATGTAAAAGTATGGCAGTATATACGTAGGAGTAAATGTAAAAGGTTGTTTTTTTCTATCGTTTATACTTATTGCACATTGGTTTAAAACCACTCTTTTTATTTAATTCAGTAACTTGTGATGGGTTGAAAATATTTTCAGGAAGCTAAGGATTCGATAATTTTCGGGTCAATTGTGGTTTAGCAGGAATCCCTTCGGTATGACAATATAAGTAAGTTAGTTCGAGAAAAAATTTTGCACTATGAAGAAAACGTTTAAAGTACCAAGTGCCTTTGGAAGGAAGGTATCACGACTACTTAAGTCAATAGGGCTATTTCACAATAACCCTTGTAAATATTTATGTACTTTGCGCGGATCAATTTTTATTTCTCATAAATGGGCTTTATTTGGCAACCCCTAACCGAATTGCCCACATCACTTAAGATGAAAATATTTGTCCTTTGGAAGGGCCTTCCTACTTTAATTTATAATCAGATTCTTTTATTTGATTTAAAAGTAAAAAAGTGCGCATAAGATACAAAGACTTTTTCGATCATTTGTATGGGTGAAATGATGTAAAAATACAAATGATACTGCGTTTCTTTGTTTATTTGATTGCACGTTATCGGGATCTACACCTCCGGACCTATCTTCCACAAAATTTTACAGCATATAACTGTCAGTCCTGTGGGTCAAAAATAGGGTACTTAATTGTAAAACGGGGAGGGATCTTATAATTTTCACTCGGGGCTAACCGGAGTCTCTCTTCAGAGGTCGTCCTGCAGTTCATCACTTCCGAGAGATCATATATTCCTCGGGCAATGCCACTGAATATCCGTTAAGTGGTAGCAAATGTGAGAAGGCACAATGTTGAGTATCCTAAACGGCATGCTACCACCGATGCGTCTTAGGAAGTAGGTAACAGAAGTTACTGAAGATCAACACAGAGGCTCTCTTAGTGGCTTTTGCAGCCCCAAGAAACTATGATCGGGCGCGGTGGTTTAATAAGTCACTCTCCTTAAACAAAATTATTATTATGAAAACACGAAGAAAATAAACAAAAAGAACCCCCCTCCAAATGTTGACGACTCCCGCAAACGTTATAAGGACCATGATTCAAAGATATCCACCTGGAATGTCCCAACTCTATACAGAGATGGCGCCTCTATCTAACTGGCGGATGTCCTCGACAAATACAAGCCAGACATCACCGCCATACAGGAAATGAGATGGACGGGACAGAAACGGACGACTAAGGCGATAGCATTAAAGATGCATTCTATGAGCGCCTGGAGGAGATATGACCGCTGCCTTGCGCATGATATTAAAATTGTTCTGAGAGATTTTAATGCTCAAATAGGAAGGGAAGATGCTATTGGTCCAGCAGTCGGAAAATTCAGTCTACACAACAACACCTCCGATAACGGATTCATACTGGTTAGTTTCGCGTCGACAAGAAACATGGTTGTGAGTGGAAGCAATAGGGTTTGGAACAGGGATCCCCAGCTGTAAGGACAGAGACGGCAATCTGGTCACGGACACTCAGAGTATGCTGCAAATATGGAGGGAACACTTTCGATCTCTACTCGTTCCCGAAGGCAGCATAAGTCCCACCAAACGTAGACGACGGAGACGACGTAGTAGATTGTCCACCACCGAATGAGGTCAGCATGTCAATCGCAATGCTTAAAAATAATAAAGCTGCGGGAGCCGATGAACTACTGACAGTGTTTTTTATATCCGGCGGCGATGACCTGGTAATATGCATGTACCAGCTCATAACCACGGTTTGACTCAAGGATGATTGGAATCTGAGAAAGACGATTCATGTGTGTGTACCACCTATCTCGGGATTAGCCTTTTACCCAACGCATATTAAGTCCTGTCTAGAGTGTTATGTGAAAAAGTAATGCCCATTTTGGCAAACCTGATTGGACCTTACCAGTGTGGTTTTGACCATGTTAATCTACGACCGACCAGATATTCACACTACGACAAATCCTGGAGAAGACCCAAGTAATGCAAATGGGCACCTACCATCTGTTCATCGACTACAAAGCTGCAAACGATTTAATGACAAAGCGCTCTCTTGAAGAACAAAAATTCAACTCTACTAGACTCTGATCCTGCCTGTCTTGCTCTACAGCGAAGAGAATAATGATGACACAAGCGGATCAATCTATTATGGGGGTTTTCGGGACAAAAATACTTCGCAAAATATTTGGACCCATTATCGTTAATGGCGAGTATCGTCGTCGAATGAACCACGAGTTGTATGAGATCAAGCGCGTTAAAATAGACCAGTCATTTCATAATTTAACTTTTTGCTATAATTGTTAAATTGGATACACCAGATATGAACAACTTTACAGCAAAAGTGTGATACATTTTGTTGAGATATATTTATATGTTCCCTAGATACATAATTAATCCAAAAAAAATATTTTGAACCACTGTGCTTTGGTGGGACAATTACAAACTCGTATATATGTCGAAAGTTCTATCTGTACGCGATGTACGCAGTCACATATGTTGTTGGATAAATGTACATGAAGTCATGCATTCTCTCATACTACACACACGTAAACGTCGAAAGTTCGCCAAGTTCACATGCCAGAATAATTTTTATGATTATTTCTTCCTTCCTTAAACTATAGAAAAAGTATGTGTAAATAAGACGTCATATAGCTATAGCAATTTCAACACCAGTGGCTGGAAACTAAATACACAGGCTTCCTATTTTTTTGTTAGCGTTTCTTTTTAGGTTAGGGTACAGATCAAAAGTAAATCTATGTGTTCCGCACATAATAAAGTAATAATTTAAAGCTTCACATTTTGAAGGTAATTAACCTTTTAATATTATAATCCCTGTGTGTCACAAAAATTTAAACTTTTCACCTCTTAGTAAGTGAAAAAACTGCCTTAGCGGATTTTATACTAATACTATTTTCCAGGTTGTTGCGCCGAATACAACAACAAACTAGTAAGGCGGTTATCTTCGGCTATGTCGAAGCTCAGATACTCTTCACCATTTGTAAAAATGGTGATAAAACTGGTTATTTGCACTACAACTATTTTTTTTTTAAACTTTGACCACAAAAAAGGGGATTTGTTGAGAAGTGGACGTTACTTTTAGCTTCACACATAAATTTTTTGTCAATAATTTTTATCGATTTTATTCGATTTACCGACAAGTTTATGAGTTGGAGAATATTTTTATGAATTTTGTAACTCCCCAAAAATGGGAATTTGTGTGGGATGTGAGAGTCATTAAATCCGATCTTGCTTATCTTAAAACTTAACCTTTGCTTCTCGACGGAAGCTTACATACCAAATTGCAGCCCGAAAGCTTATAAACTATAGAGAAATACAGACGGACACCCCCAAAAAGGGGGGGGGAGTTTGTATGGGAGATGGGAGAAGTATTTGTCTGATATTGTTCATCTTACATCGTAAGCTCCTATTATAGGATTAAACCTTGCATATCAAATTTCAGCTCTCAGCTCCTAACCTACGGCTGTAATCGTGGGAGCGGACACCCCAAAAAAGGTGGTTTGAATGGGAGGTGGGAGTAGTTTTTGACCGACATTGTTTATCTAAGAAAGTAGCCTTCGCTTAGAGATTGAATCTTACATACAAAATGTCAGCTATATACCTATTAAAATACGGCTGCAATCGCAGGGACAGGCCCCAAAAAAGGAGAGTTTGTATGGGAGGTGAGAGTAGTTTTTGACCGATCGGTTTCATCTTAATACTCCACCTCCGCATAAAGTAGGGAACCTTGCATACAATATTTTAGCTTGATTGCTCTTAAATTACTGCTGTAATCGCGGGGACTGACATACGGACACCTCCAAAAAGAGGGATATTATACGGGAGGCGGAAGTAGTTTTTGACCGATCGGTCTCATCTAACTACTCAACCTCCGCTTAGTGTAGGGAAGCTTACATACAAAATTTCAGCTTGATTGCCTTTAAACTACAGCTGTAATCGTAGGGATAAACCCCAAAAAGGGGGAGTTTGTATGGGAGGTGGGAGTAGTTTTTGACCGATCGGGCTCATCTTAGAAATCAAACTCCATTTTGGGCAACAAAGCTTGCATACAATATTTCAGCCCGATTGCTCTTAAATTACTGCTGTAATCGCGGGGACTGAAATACGGACACCCCCAAAAAGAGGGATTTTGTATGGGAGGTGGCAGTAGTTTTTTACCGATCGGTCTCATCTTACCACTCAACCTCCGCTAGGTGTGAGAAGCTAACATACAAAATTTCAGCTGGATTTCCCTTTAACTACTAACCCAAAAAGGTGGGAGTAGTTTTTGACCGATCTGGCTCATCTTAGAACCTCCGCTTTGAGGATAGAAGCTTGCATTCCAGCTCAATATCTTTTAAACTGCGGCTATAATCGCGGGGACAGACAGACGGTCACCTTTAAATCGACTCAGATTTCAATGCTGATCATTTATATATATATATATTGTCATACCTACCACGCCTCCTTATGGGCGTTACAAATGGAAGAACAAAATTAATATACCCTTCACCCTGTTCATGCGCATGGTGAAGGATATAAAACTGATTTTGAAATTTGAAACACCTCCCAAATCTTCAGTTACGGGTTAAAATTCGGGGTTTCGTACATTTACGTACTTATAAGCCAGTTATGTGGTTAATATGAACCGATTTTAAATTTCTCAGCCGATTTGGATTGTAATTGAACTGAAAAAAGTTAGATTCAATATCTTTGTGCGTAAAAGATATCTTTGAAGGTGCGTACTAGGTAAAGCGGGACGAAAACCCTGCGTAACCAAGCACAGATAAAGCTGGTCATCGCTAAACTGTAGACTCCGCAGATAGCCACAGCCTTTTCCAACCAACTCTTTTGACTACTTCGTGGTGCTTCAACTCCGGAAAATATTAGCGCGCAATGGCAATATATTTCCCACTAGATGGAAAGGACTGCACTGTCTGTACTGGGATATGTGAAGCCCTTAAACGGTAAAGCCTGGTACGATGACGAATGCCGCAATGCCATTCAGAAACAAGGTGCTGCATACAGAGCCAAAATGCAGGCAATGACAAGGCGAGCTGTTCATGAGAAGTACAGAGTGAAGGGGCAGGACTATTGACTATTTAAGCGAAAAAAAAACGAGAGCTGAAGGTGCAGAACATTGAAGAATGCAGAAACAGAGGTGAAGCCCGAAAATTCTACCACATGATAAATTGTAGGGCATGTGGAAAAGATTTCGCTCCTGTAAAAATAAGGATGGTCATCTCGTTATCGACTTTGAGAGCATACTGAGCATATGGAAAGATCACTTCTGCAGCCTATTGATGTCTGCAAACTCGGTTGCTGAAGACTATATTACAATCCGAGACGATAACATCGAATATAACCTTCTGAGCCAAGCAAAGGTGTAAAAATTTGCTTTTTCCTGCTAAAAAATGCAGCTTAAGAAGAAAAATTTGTTCCATCACCGCAAAAATCCATATAGAAATGCTTCTTTTTGAATTATAGAGATGCATGAGAAGATTTTTAAAAATTGTTACCCCTTAAAGAAAAACCTAACCAAACCCAGACCAAACGGTTTAAGGTAGAATAGTGAATATGGGGCGGAGTATTTATTTTAGTGAGTATTTGAGCGCTGTGATTTAATATCAAATTGGTACCATCACCCAGACCAAATGTCTAATGTTTGAAATGTGGATATTGGGGCAAATATTTATTTTATTGGGACCGGCCGTGGTATAGTGGTTAGAACACGCGACTACCATGCGGTAATACAATTTTCTTTCATTGTCGGCTCCCCTCGAATGTTGTTTGACAGCAACTTCGCAGTATTAAGCGTCGATTCAATCGTCGTGTCTAGTAATAGCTTCTCAAAACAGTGACGTTCGCATTCGTCGATAAATAAGTAGGTGCCGTTAGTTGTGAATCTAAAAATAAAAAGCGTGTTAATTTACAACAACGCGAGAAGCTATTCCATACCTCATTCATGGGGTGCAAAGGGAAATTACGTTTTCTTTTTTTATTTATTTTATGGAGCACTTGCGCGATATGAAGGAATTTCGAATTTTTTGGAAAACAAAACCGGAAATGCGATGAAACTGTTACCATCATCCAGACAAAATGGCTTGAGGTGGGTTCGCGACAATTAGATTTAATGCTTATTTTATAGGGTTATTGTGAAATATGAAGGGATCTTTTGAGATTAGTACTCCTTGGCATAAAGAGAGGAAAAATTTTATCATCGTTCAGACCAAAAACCTAAAGGAGAATTCTCGAGACAAAAACACTAGTTGTAAGCAAGCAACAGCTCATGGAAAATATTTGGCTTCAGGAGAGCATGCCAGAGGATTCGAATCTCAGTGTACTATACCCCATTTAGCAAAAAAAAAGTGACCGTAGTGAGTGTAAAAACCACCGTGGGATTATTCTCTTATCGATTGAGTATAAGGTCTAAATCCACTACGGATTAGGTGTTTACACTACGGCAGATTCTGGAGAAAATCCATGAAAAGAAAATCGACACTTACCACCTCTTTGTCTATTATCGATAGCCCCATCACGCATCGACTATACGAAGCCATATCTGAGTTCGGTATCCCTGCGAAGATAATTCGCCTCTGGCGGTGTACCCTTACGAATACCAAATCTTCTGTTCGGGTTGGCAAGGAACTATCTGCGCCATTCGAGAGGTTTTAGACAAGATGATGGTTTGCCATGCATACTGTTCACCGTAGTGATGGAGATCGGTCGGACGATGCGAAAATAGGTTTTGCAGTGAATGAGAACAAGACGATGTTAATGGTATCATCGAAGAAAGTGTCCACCCGGTGTGGACGCAGCTTGAATGTTGAGAACTATTGCTTTGAAGTAGTGGATGAATTCATGTACCTCGGATCCGTCGTGGGCAAAATCAACAATGTGATCATAAAAATAAAACTGAGAATAGTGCTGACCAACAGATGTTTTTAAAGGCTACGCTAGCACTTCATAAATACCACCCTATATCGAACCACTGAAGTCCAACCGTAACAGGTATTAATTTTACCGGTCCTGCTGTATGCCTCAAAATCTTGGGTGCTTACACAGGCGGATACAGTTCATCAGGCGGTATTTGAGAGAAAAATACTCCGCAAAATATATGTTTAGGATTTGAATAAACCAAGAGCTGTAAGAGTTATACCACGACATTGATGTGGTCAAGCGGATCAATGTGCAACGAGTTTAGGATTTGGATGTACCATGAGCTGTACGAGTTATGCTACGACATTGATGTGGTCAAGCTAATCAAAGTGCAACGATTACGCTGGCTAGGCTATGTCGTGAGGATGGATAAGGAAACTCCAGCGCGAAAGGTATTCTATCAAGACCCCGAAGGACGGCGCAAAATAGGGAGACCGCGACTACGTTCGGAGGACCAGGTGGAGGAATCACTCACTCTGCTTGGTAGGAGTGACTGGAGAAGGTGCGCACAAGATCGAAGCGAATCAAAATCTTTTATCATTTCGGTCTCTGACTTAGACACTAATATATAAATATGTATATATGCTGTTATTTATATACCATCACCCTAAGGGATGGGGGTATATATCATTTGATACGACCCAAAAGTGTAACACATAGAAGGAGTGACTTTAGACATTAGGTTTCTTTGAACCAAATTCTATTCATGACTTTTTAAGTCGTTTGAGCCATGTCCGTCTGTCTGTCTGTCTGGTAGCTGTCCGGCTGGTTCGCACGATAACTTTCGAAAAACGCAATCAAATGTTTTGAAATTTTGCACGAGTTATTATTTTCTCACAACTACTTACGGTATTGCAAATGGGATACATGGCCCCGCCCCTTCTGGTACCTCCCATACAAATACATCATTCCGCCCACTTTAGAAATCGAGTAATAATATCAATACACCTTACGGGATCGTCCCCAAATTGTGTATTTAGTAAAGCTATTACAGGATAAAGTTTTGAAAAAAATTTTGAAAGCCTAGCCACGCCCCTTCTGGTACCTCCCATACAAATCTACCTTTCCGCCCACTATAGAGATGGAGAAATAATATCAATAAACCAGTACAGAAATTTCAGTCAGTTAAACTGACTGATAAATACCATCACCCAACATAAGATATTGTTTAAGTCTTGAGTTATTCAAATTAACCGATTTGTAATTAAAAGAAGAAAGTTTCAGTCTTACAAAGTTTCCAACTTACATTTACCCTTACCCTCAGTAAAACAAATTATTTTCTATTATATTGATATTATTACTCGATTTCTAAAGTGGGCGGAGTGGTACATTTGTATGGGAGGTACGAGAAGGGGTGTGGTTAGGCTTCCAGATTTATTCTCCATTACTTTATCCTGTCATAGTTTTACTAATCTCAGAATTTGGGCACGATTGCCTTGGGTTTACTGATATTATTAGTACATCCCTTAAGTGGGCGGAAAGGTAGATTTGTATGGGAGGTACCGTAAGGGGCGTCGCTAGACTTTCAATATTTTCTCCTAAACTTTGTCCTGTTATAACATAACAAAATACAGAATTTGGGCACGATCGTGTAGAGTCTATTGATATTGTTACCCTATTTCTAAAGTGGGCGGATTTGTACATTTGTATGGCAGGTACCAGAAGGGGCGTGTCTAGACTTCCAGATTTTTCTCCAAAACTTTATCCTGCTTAAACTTTACCAAATACAGAATTTGGGCACGATCGCGTTAGGTATTTTAATAATATTAATCGATTTCCAAAGTGGGCGGTACCAGATGTGTATGGGAGGTACCAGATGGGACATGCATAAACTTCCAATTTTTTTCTCCAAAACTTTATCCTGTTATAGCTTTACTAAAAATAGAATTTGGGTACGATCACGTTTAATTTATTGATATTATTTCTCCATCTCTATAGTGGGCGGAAAGGTAGAATTGTATGGGAGGTACCAGAAGGGGCGCGGCTAGGCTTTCAAAATTTTTTCCAAAACGTTATCCTGTTACAGCTTTACTAAATATAGCATTTGGGAACGATCCCGTAGGGTGTATTGATATTATTACTCGATTTCTAAAGTGGGCGGAATGATGTATTTGTATGGGAGGTACCAGAAGGGGTGGGGCCATGTAGCCCATTTGCAATACCGTAAGTAGTTTTGAGAAAATAATAATTCGTGCAAAATTTCAAAACATTTGGTTGCGTCTTTCGAAAGTTATCGTGTGAACCAGCCGGACAGCCACCGGACAGACAGACAGACGGACATGGCTCAAACGACTTAAAAAGTCATGAATCGAATTTGGTTCAAAGAAACCTAGGGTCTAAAGTCACTCCTTCTATGTGTTACACTTTTGGCTCGTATCAAGTGATATATACCTTCATCCCTAAGGGTGATGGTATAATTAAACGTAATCGTACCCAAATTCTATTTTTAGTAAAGCTATAACCTCCCATACACATCTGGAACCGCCCACTTTAGAAATCGATTAATATTATTAAAAGACCTAATGCGATCGTGCCCAAATTCAGTATTTGGTAAAGTTTAAGCAGGATAAAGTTTTGGAGAAAAAATCTGGAAGTCTAGACACGCCGCTTCTGGGACCTCCCATACAAATGTACCACTCCGCCCACTTTAGAAATAGGGTAATAATATCAATACACTCGACACGATAGTGCTCAAATTCTGTATTTTGTTATGTTATAACAGGACAAAGTTTTGGAGAAAAAATTGGAAGTCTAACGACGCCTCTTATGGTACCTCCCATACAAATGTACCTTTCCTCCCACTTTAGGGATGTACTAATAATATCAGTACACCCAAGGCAATAGTGCCCAAATTCTGTAATTAGTAAAGCTATAACAGGATAAAGTAATGGAGAATAAATCTGGAAGCCTAGACACACCCCTTCTCTACCTCCCATACAAATGTACCACTCCGCCCACTTTATAAATCGAGTAATAATATCAATATAATAGAAAATTATTTGTTTTACTGAGGGTAAGGGTAAATGTAAGTTGGGTTGCCCGACTGAAACTTTCTAACTGGTTTTAATTACAAATCGGTTAATTTGAATAACTCAAGACTTGAACAATATCTTATATTGGGTGATGGTATTTATCAGTAAGTTTAACTGACTGAAATTTCTATACTGGTTTTCCTTTGGTCTTTGGATACCACTATTTTTTTATAATAGAGGACGGGTTTCTAATTAAGAAAAACAAATATAATTTTTTTTTAATTGTGTGGATGTTTTTTAAAAAATTTTTTTAAACATATTTTTTTTGCTGAAATTACTTTTGGATGTTGAAATATTTCAAGTTCTAGACAGGCAATCAGGCCAGTGTTATTTGGAATCAACAAGAATTAATCCACTTACACCTACATATAGTTTTGTGGTGAAATTTTCTTAGAATTTATCGTAAATTTCGATTCTGGTATAAGATTACCACTTTTTTCGACCCGAACAAATGGACCCGCTCTAATGTTCAGCAGTTTAAGTCAACAAGCCATAATCATCCAACATCTTAAGTCCATTGTCCGAGAATCGAGGGAATGAGGTCTAACAACCAAACATATTGTGAACATATGTGAACGTTCTGTGAACGTTAACTAAAATCAGAAAAAACAAAGTTTTTCTCTAAAAAAATCATAACGTTACTTATGCAAAAGGAACTTTATCGGCTATACCGTTTAAATAGTCTTCCATTACATGTAGTATGTTCCGATGTTGTCTCAAAGGTCCGACCTAATATTCATGACATAAAAAAAATTCGAGACGAAGACATGAGTACATAAACGCTTATGTACATGATAAAAAAAAAGTCAACTCAATTTCAATACTACAGTGCTGAATCCTGAGATTCTGTTTATATGCGAGAAAACTAAGTTCAAGACTATTGCGAACGTTTTTTCATGAACACACACGAATTTGATACGAAAAATCTTATTGGTTGCACACCTCCAGTTTTAATGTTACTTAGGTTTACGTCAATCAGTCTTTATTTTAAGATATTACATCATAAAATTAATACACTTTCTATTAAACCATCTTTAGTTATTCAAGTCTCTACATCTATATTATAAATTCAACAATACATACAAAGTTTGTGGTGTTTAAAAATTATTCTTCCGTTATATCTGCACGCAAGCGGATATTTCGGTTTTTCTATTAAAGCGTAATCCCCATCTTATTTTGGGGTTTTCCGTCTATCTTGTGTTCTTTTTCCGAAAAGACTAAAAACTTTAAAATTTTGCCATAGTTTAAATAGGATGTTGCAATTTTTTTCAATTTGCGACTAAAGCTCTGCTTTTTCTTCTTGAGCTTTCAAAACGACAACTATGAACAAAAATGATTAAAGCGTTTTTTCTATAAAAGTAAGTACTTGCAAATCCTTTAAAGAATACACTGTCAAGTGGGTAACCAAAACCCAAAACAGACATTGGCATGACATAGCACAGTGTGCAACGACAAACACACTAGGAAGAATAAGGATCCCATGCACTTATACCAATGCAAACACTTTGGATATGAAAACATTGTTTAGAAATACGTAGCCATATATAAACGCTAGAGAAAGTAATAGGAAAGAAAAAACGCCAGCACATGCAGAATGAAATGTATTAAAAGCCGACATACAAACACATACTCCAACTACTTATGCATAAGTGACATTAGGAGAAAACTCTTGAAAAAAAACAACAGCAGCAACAACATAGAGAAACTGCTGCAACTAAAGAAGAAACACTTTGCCAAAAACCCATCACCATCGAGACCATCAACCGAATATACATTTCTTCTGCCCCTTCACTGATGTATCCACCAAAAAGAAACAGACTCGCTCATATGGAAGCCTGTGTTGCACACTTAAGACTCTGGAAACTCAGTATGTGTGGATGCTGAGAAGGACTTATGGTTAAAGTCTTGGTACGTCTCCGTATCAGGGGATATGCAATCATCATGCGGATTTCCATAAGCATTGGGAAAAGGAATTCACTATAGTAGAAGTCATACAAAAATATAATCGAAATAATATGTGGCATGACAGATATTTGATTATAGTGTACATTGTATGGGTGATGTTTAAAAAAAAATTAAATTCTTGGTCACTAGTACATTATAGTAGAACAGCTCATTATGAGACAAAATATTGACTAAACGTTTAACGTGAAAACACTACATTCGATCGATTAAGCTATAAGAGAACAGTCGTACAAATTCTAATGAATATTGCTAAGGTTGTTCCAAACTATAATTCATTTTTTGTTCTTATACATTCCGTATACGACAATTTTTAATTGCTTTCGATGTACAATCCTGTATCACACGCATTCCGTTACCCTCTGTCCAAACGTATGCGTAGTAAACCATCGGGTGTGGAAATAAATAAACAGAAATACATATTTACTATGATACACGCACACACTTTGCAAGTATGTAGACTTTACATAAGCGTTTTTCATTATTCGTGCATTCACAAATAAGTTTATGTTCGTATGTATATGTACATATATGAAACTGCACACTTTTGCTTATGTATTTAGTTTTAGTCAACTTAGTTTAGTAACCACTTTTTCTCAATTTTTTATGTTTTTTATTTGGGTAGCTTGAAACTATTTGCAACCGCTTCAGTAGATTTTCTATACGTTTGCTTGTGCACACATGCATATTTTTCATTTTATGTTTATAATTTTCCTTTCATTTTTGTTTGTTTTTTCTTTTAACATTTATAGCTTTCTGTCGCATTTCCGAATTAAAGTAAAGCAATGACAGAACGGGATACGATTTTCGAAATTATAAGGATTTGGCCTTTTTATTTCAATACAAATGAAAGGAACTAGTTTTTATGTCATTGATTGAAATATTAATCTTCAAATATGGCATAAAAACCAAATGAATTTCAATGAATGAATACATTTAGGATGTTTAAATACTCTCAGCTTAAGGCGTTTTCTTTTAAAGATGTTTCAGAGAGGTTTGAGTAAAAAAATTAAGTTTTTGGACTGTCGTCGTATTAATATTTTAGGAAATATCTCAAATAAGGCATCTACCGACTTACCACTAAGACCGAACCATATCGATGTGTACATTAAATGAGAACAACTACAGAACTTTAACTAAAATAGAAAACAAAACCACATAACCGGTACAGAAATTTCAGTCGGGTAAACTGACTGATAAATACCATAACCCAATATAAGATATTCCATTTAAGTTATTACAATTAATAGTTTTTTAATTAAAATAAAATAACTTATGTATTATTTTTTGCCTGCTTGTGGCATAGTGATTAGAACACGCGACTACCGTGCGGGAGATCCCTGGTTCGATTCCCACCTCCAGTCATCTACATTTTGTTGTTGATTTGCCAAGTCTAAAGCCGCACTGATAATGCCCGTTTAGGTGGTATAGCACTGGCTTTAGTCTTTCACATAGCACACTGGACCGGACCTTATATGCGATGGGTAAAAGGCTGATACCGCGGTAGTTAAAATACACACTTTGCCATAATACGCTTAGATTCCAATCATCGGACATGCACCCGTTAAGCCAAACCGTGCGTGAAGCATGCTTTTTATCAACTCTTCGCCACCGGACTTGAAGAGCTCTGCCGGAAGTCCGTCGGCACGTATTGTCTTTATGGGTCTAATGCATAAAAACGAGTAAGTCGTTGCTCGTAAGTCGAGTTCAATCCAACAGCAACAGCTTTTGCTAAATTTCGTATGCATAAAAATGAGTTCAAACCAATTGCAATTACTTGAGCAAAGGAAGATCATACATCTAATTGTTATTGAAGTGCAAACGTGTCGTCAAGTGAAAGTGAAGTATAGGTAGAATCATATAATAATAATAAAATAGAAACTGACGACTTTTCTTAGTAGAAAAATAAAAAAATTAAATAAAATTTTCTATTATATTAATATTATTACTCGATTTCTAAAGTGGGCGGAGTGGTACATTTGTATGGGTGGTACAAGAAGGGGCGCGGCTAGACTTTCAGTTTTTTTCTCCAAAACTTTGTCCTGTTATAGCTTCACAAAATACAGAATTTAGGCACGATCGTGTCGAGTGTACTGATATTATTACTCCATTTCCAAAGTGGGTGGAGTTGTACATTTGTATGGGGGGTACCAGAAGGGGCGTGTCCAAATTTCCAGTTTTTATCTCCGAAACTTTATCCTGTTATAGCTTTACTAAATACTGAATTTGGGTACGATCACGTTGGATTGATATTATTACTCCATCTCTATAGTGGGCGGAATGATGTATTTGTATGGGAGGTACCAGAAATGGCAAGGCCAAGTAGCCCATTTGCAATGCCGTAAGTAGTTTTGGGAAATATGAACCCGTGGTAAATTTCAAAACTTTTGGTTGCGTCTTTCGAAAGTTATTGTACGCACCAGCCGGACAGCCAGACAGACAGACGGACATGGCTCAAACAACTTAAAAAGTCATGAATCGAATGTGGTTCAAAGAAACCTAGGGTCTAAAGTGACTCCTTCTATGTGTTACACTTTTGGGTCGAATCAAATGATATATACCCTCCTACCCGTAGGGTGAGGGTAAAAAAAATAATAATTAAGAATACAAGCCAGTATAAATTTATTTCCTCACTTGCTAAATTTGTTTTTCGCTGTTGATAACATTTTGTATTTCTTTGTGGCACAAAATATTCGGCCATGATTGTTTTTTAGTATACGCGATTCAACTATAAGGCATACTCAACAAAATTTGAGCAAGAGCTCACTAAAGAAAACAAAAGGTTGTTTTTATACATATGAAAATGAGCACAAGCCCATCTAACATAGTTCAAACTGAGCAAGACAAAAAAGCAAATTCATCGAATTTTATTATGCATACGACAAGCAACTTTTACTCAAAAAATCGAGTCCGAGCTCAAGCTCACGTTTTACGTATGAGACCCATTATTTTTCAACCGCGATATTGCTCTTCTTACCTCGGTTTGGCATCGTCCAATCGTTGTCATTACAGGAGGGGAGCCTAGTACTATAACATTTTACTTTTCTATAATTGAACCTCTCTATATCCGCGTTCTATCTTTACTCGACTGACTTTTTGTTTAGCTTAAATATCTGTCGCGCGTGTTTTACTGTCTCCTTTTGATGTTCGCTAACTGCCCATGTTACAGTTGGCTATAGCGTTGCCCTATAAGCAGCATCCTGTTCCCCAGACACTATTTGACATTCTTCATCGTATTAAGATTCATCTGAGTGCCGTTTTTCATATCTAAGCACGGGTGCTTTTCATATCAAAGAACGGTTGTTGTGGCAGTTGCCATGGAATGCGCAATATGCTGCCACTGTGTATCGGGAACATCAGAAGTAGAGGCGTTGGGTCGTAGTAGTTGGAAGAGCTGGTTGGAGTAGGCAATGGCTATATCTGGGGTTTGCAGCTTTGCGATGTCCATCTTTCTTTGTGATTGCTTAAGTGAGTTTTTCACTCTGCTGAACCTTGTGCGCACCTTAGCTGTAACCAGGTAATGATTCAACATAGTGTTAGCATCACAGGTCATGCGCACGTTCATGACACTGGATGTTTATCTTTTATCAAATACCACATGATCAATTTTATTTTCGTTTTTTTGATCGGGGGATAGCCAAGTTGACTTGTCGATATCTTTATACTGAAATCTGGTTTCATTCACTAACGTGTTTATTACCGCTGCGAAGTTAACTAGCTTAAACCCGTTGTAGGACCAATCGGTATGCGTATAAATATACCGATCGATGGACCAGGAACGTCTTCCCCGCTTATTTTTGCATTAAAATTTCCCAGGACAATTTTAATGTCCTGAACAGGACAGCTCTCCTAGGCGCTTGTAGAATAAATCTTTAATCTTATCGCGATTTGAAATATTTTGCCTTTATGCCGATTTTGGCTATTCGGTCACTTACAGGATTGAATCGCGAGCAAGATGTCTGAGCCTCGTCGCGAGCATCCCTGTTCTATCCTTTTCATCTCCTGGATGACGGTGATGTATTGGTATTTTTTAAGGTCATCCGCCAGTCGGATTGAGACAACTTCTTTATAAAGATTCCGGACGTCCCAAGTGCATATTCTGAAGTAATGGTCCTTAGAACGTTTTCGGGGATCGTCAACATTTGGAGGGACCAATTTGTTAGTTTATCTGCTTCGTGTTAGGACCTGAATGCGCGTGGCAGGTCCAACCATCATGGTTCGTCGTTAACTAATTGCCGCTATTCATGATAAAAAAATATCACGAAACAACGTTGCCCAGGTGCCACCATGTGGAGGTCGTAAGTCGGCATGTGATGCAATTTTCACTTTACATCCCCAACAGCCTCACAGACATGAAACCCAAATATTCTTTGGTCATTATAAAACTTGATGGTATATGAGGTAATAAAGGGATAAAGTTGAGCCTTTCTCTTACAATTCTAATAGAATTATACATGATTAGTTCTAACAGAAACACTAAAGTGCACTGAGAAGCAATAGGTCCTTGTGCATATGACAAAGTTATCATAAAAACAATATTTTACGATTTTGGATCGTTTGATAGAACTTGAAGCACAAGGTCTTCTATTATACCACAATGCATAAAAAACTTAATTTCCCTTTGCACCCCATGAATGAGGTATGGGATAGCTTCTCACGTTGTTGTGAATTAACACGCTTTCTTTTTTTAGATTCACAACTAACGGCACCTACTTGTTTATTGGCGAATGCGAACGTCACCGTTTTGAGAAGCTCTTACTAGACACGCCAATTGTCTAGTAAACCTGCGATCTCCCGCATGGTAGTCGCGTGTTCTAACCACTATCCTGTCCTGCCAATTATATAGGGGAGTCAAATTTCAAACAATTTTGAACATGGTCAATTGATGTTTAATAACATATAAACATATTATTTATTATACCAAAAAATTGCATTGTTTTGTTAATATTCATATAACTGCCGTCAATTTTTTATATGTAAACTGCATAATAATCTACCAAAAACCATTCAATTTTTCTTCACAGCACTTCTTAGCCACTTTAGTAATTTTATCATTTCAGCTAATTAATTAAGTGCCATTTAATGAACAAAAAAAACAAGAGTTTTCTTAAACGGTTTCTTGCAACACTCACTAAGCACTCAATTAGATATTTTTTACATTTCTGATCTCATTAAACCGTTACCAGTAACAATCTCTTAACTATAAGGTGCCATACGCTTTTTACAACTTATCCTTGATTGAATTATAAGATTTCATAAATTCCACCCGTTATTACATTGCCAATATGCCAAAGTACTAAAATATACTAGAGAGCAGACTCAGTGTCTGCCTTCTCCAACACAGTTATTAAGTTTCAAAATACTCAATATAGTTCTGCTCGAATATCTTGTGATTTCGACGTCCCATGGTAGAAGAAAATCCACACGGGCAAAGTGAGCATCTCGTACAAGAAAACTAAAAAATTGCATCTTGGCAAGGGTCAACAAATAATAAAATAATAATCAAATCATAATGTTACATCCGAACATCATCCTTGCCATCCATGAAGCTACTTAAAACAGGAAGCAAGAAGATCTTTGCTAATACGAAACAGAGGAGAAATAAATACGTTGAGCCAATATACATCCTACACTATAGATATACGGTTGAGATTTTGAGTATTACCTTAAAGAAAAGAAAAGCCAAGTATTAAAATTTAACATGAGTAAGGCATGTACAACCAGTGGCACTTTACAGTAGTAGGTAGTAGGACACCAATAAGTTTGTGATCTGCGATTCGGTGATTTGTCATGGCCTTAATTGAATCTTTTTGAAAGTGAAAGTGCAAGTTTTCACGAGTAAAATGTTATTATGAGGAATGAAATTTTCATATCCCTTACCTGTAACTCAAGATTTAAGTGGTATTTGAGAAATTTTTAAAAACAGATTCTTGTTGTACTCAGCAGCACCTACCAGCATAATAGTATCATTTCCCATGTAAAGGGAGTTTTTTTTTAAACATGCGTTCACGGTGCGTCCCCATCGAGAGGACTATCTGTTCGTCGAAATAATTATTTTAGTTTTGTCCTCGTTGACCGCTTTTTGCTGACTCCTTTCTAGGGATGAGAAAACTGCAGCAACATCCCGCAGATTTCGTCCAATGATGTCTATATCATCGGCATGTAGCTCTGGTGGAATATGGTGTCAGACATGTTGCCACCAGCCTTTCTCATCACCTTCTCCATAACTATATTAAACTAGCTGACCCGGCAAACGTTGTTCTGCCATATAACCTCGGACCCGGCAAACTTCGTCTCACTCTCAAGATAAGGCCTTCATATTAGATCCAGGGTAAAAGTAAAACACAATGTGTTTAATGTGTTTTATTTGAATTTAAGCGAAATCAGTGAAGAGCGATCTGATAAACAATGTTTTACGATTTGTTTTCCGGCGTAAAAAAAATTATGAAGACGGTGTGCCAACAGGCACCGTACAGCTGATCTTGCGAAAAGCAGGGAAATTCAAGACAGATCCCGGAAACTTCCAAAGATTGGCCTTGCGATTTATTGATTGTTATCGCAAACCTAATCTAATGGGGAGTTGAGTTCGCTTAAATTTGGATGGAAAGATCGGTTAGAATAATAGGAATTCGTGGGATAAGGACTTCCTCTCCTTTGAATTTGTCCTTGATGAACGTCGCTTTAATCACATTGATCATCAGTTTCTTGACGGACGACCACAATTTCACAATTTCCGATGATTCAGATTCCGAAAAATGCTTATGATTGATCCCACCTTCAGCTGTAAATTATGCGGCTTAATTCTCCTCATTATCGTTGTTCACGCTATCAACGGATTTTTATGAATGCAGTTCTCCATTGATTCTACTTTGAATAATAACATTTAAGCTATCGACGTCCTTATCCTTCGATGGAAGTATGGCCCGCTCACTAATTTAATCTAGATTTTTATAATTTTGTGCAATGCCGGGAAAACTTTTGTGATGAGTTCCTCCTTCGACTATGTTAACTCGCAAAATTTTCCTGGGAACGCCTTCAATCCAGTTGAAACATCAACGGGAATTTGGCAATTACCAAGCGCCAGTAGCTTGAAAATTCAGTAGCCGATGGTTCGTTTTGCAACATGACTCTTGTCAATTTCAACTTCATGACATGCCGCCACAAAGACGACGATTTCAGGCATGAATTAATCTTATAAGCAACAGTAAATTTTGGGATGACGGGAAGCGTATGACGAAAATCTTCTGGCAGCAATATCATAGCCCCACCATATCGTCTCGAATCACCTCGTAAATCCTTCATCGTTCGATCAACTGCCTCCAAAGCTCGTTTATGCGCCATCGTGCATTCATCCCAGATGCTGATTTTGCATTCTCGCAACAATTTCGCTGCAAGTTGGCTTGTCAACCGTGAGAAGATTAAACGGCAGCTTCGAAGCAGAATGTGCAATTCGACCGCCTTTTAACAATGTGGGAGCAATACCAGAGGATGTAACGGCTAACGAAATTTGCGATCTTGATCGAATTGTAGTCAAAATCAAAGAAATGACGAATGTCTCACTGGCTGCATCGAGAAAGTAAATGTCTCCCGTTCCATCGTCAGCAACCTTCATCAGCGAATCGTACACGTTCGTTTGCTCGGCACTCAACGGCGGCACATCTCGATCAAAGTCTTGAACTTGTTGCAATTCGCGATTGAATGCATCGTGCATCGAATGATTTGGCGCTGGTGTTCCGAATTTCGACAGTAGACTGCCGCACATGTCTTCGATTTGAAGTCAATTTCAAGATCGAATTTCGATGTTGTCGTGCGAACTCTGTGCAAAATGTCATCAGCCATCTCGTCCCCGGCAGATGATACGTGGCTATGATGATCGCAAAAAATGTAGAATTTGATTCGCTGGAACAGAAACAGTTGCTTCCCAATGCGTATCGTTTTCGAGCAAATGCAAACGTTATCGAGCTCTCGAAATGTGGCAACTGATTGAGACGAAAAAAATTGAGACGCTCCGTTTCGACGTTGACGTACATGTCAACGCAATACTGTTGAAATAACCGGCGATATCTTAACAGATGATTGTCAACGTCTTGCCAAACCATCAATCGATATGTATAAGAATTATTTTCTTCTCCTGAAATACGAATTCGAACTTGAATGGAGAATGAACCAGTACAGAAATTTCAGTCGGTTGAACTGACTGATAAATACCATCACCCAATATAAGATATTGTTTACGTCTTGAGTTATTGAAATTAACCGATTTGGAATTAAAACCAGTTAGAAAGTTTCAGTCGGGCAACCCAACTTACATTTACCCTTACCCTCAGTAAAACAAATTATTTTCTATTATATTGATATTATTACTCGATTTCTAAAGTGGGCGGAGTGGTACATTTGTATGGGAGGTACGAGAAGGGGTGTGGTTAGGTTCCAGATTTATTCTCCATTACTTTATCCTGTTATCCTTGGGTGTACTAATATTATTAGTACATCCCTAAAGTGGGTGGAAAGGTACATTTGTATGGCAGGTACCATAAGGGGCGTCGCTAGACTTCCAATTTTTTCTCCAAAACTTTGTCCTGTTATAACATAACAAAATACAGAATTTGGGCACGATCGTGTCGATTGTATTGATATTATTACCCTATTTCTAAAGTGGGCGGAGTGGTACATTTGTATGGGAGGTACCAGAAGGGTCGTGTCTAGACTTCGAGTTTTTTTCTCCATAACTTTATCCTGCTTGAACTTTATCAAATACACAATTTGGGCACGATCTCAGTAGGTCTTTTAATAATATTAATCGATTTCTAAAGTGGGCGGTACCAGATGTGTATAGGAGGTACCAGATGGGGCGTGAATAGACTTCAAATTTTTTTCTCCAACACTTTATCTAGTTATAGCTATACTAAAAATAGAATTTGGGGACGATCACGTTTAATTTATTGATATTATTTCTTCATCTCTATAGTGGTCGGAAAGGTAGATTTGTATGGGAGGTACCAGAAGGGGCGTGGCTAGGCTTTCAAAATTTTTTCCAAAACTTTATCCTATTATAGCTTTACTAAATACAGAATTTGGGGACGATCCCGTAGGGTGTATTGATATTATTACTTGATTTCTAAAGTGGGCGGAATGATGTATTTGTATGGGAGGTACCAGAAGGGGCGGGGCCATGTGACCCATTTGCAATACCGTAAATAGTTTTGGGGAAATATTAACTCGTGCAAAATTTCAAGACATTTGGTTGCGTCTTTCGAAAGTTATCGTGCGAACCAGCCGGACAGCCACCAGACAGACAGACAGACAGACAGACGGACATGGCTCAAACGACTTAAAAAGTCATGAATCGAATTTGGTTCAAAGAAACCTAGGGTCTAAAGTCACTCCTTCTATGTGTTACACTTTTGGGTCGTATCAAATGATATATACCTTCATCACTAAGGGTGATGGTATAAAAATGATGACTTGTAAATAAACCTTTCGTTATACAGGTGACAGCCATCCTCTCCACGATAGAACATCAAGAGGTATTGAAATGCATCATATGACCGATGATCATACACGATCTTCAGTTGTGCAACATCCCGACGCTTGATTCCACATTCTTCCCACCAATCACCACTGCGAATTCATTTATAGTGGGATCGTTGAATTTTCTTGCATGGTATCCAGAGGGCCCTTTGTCTGCTCTGCCAATGGTTTTGTGGCTGTCAGAATACATTGCACTCAATGGGTTTTTGAACAATCGGACCAATGCGTTATGCACATGCAGAAGATTTTGAAATTGTTAGTTAATTTCGCAATTAATCTTTTAACATAATAAATTTCGCAATAATCCGAAATTGTCCAAGCATCATAACGAATTTTCCATCTTTACGTCGACTGAATCATTTAATCAAGTGATACAATGCAATATTTTATCGCAAAATTCAACTTTTTTAGAGTTCTTCCGGAATTTTTCGAGTTTTTCACCAAGAATGTTTCCATTATCCGAAATTTTTTTAAAATAATTTTTATCAAATCAAGCGATGAAATGCAATGCAATTTTGTAGAAAAAATCCTGATAAGTTCCAATTATTGGCTACAATGGGCTTTAGACGTTCACACAATATGCTCGAAAGGACCTTGTACGCAATTGGTAATAGGCTTATTGCATGGTGGTTTTTAGATTCACTACGATTTCCTTTCCAGTATATGGGACATAAAAGACTGAGACTCCAGTCCCGGCATGCTCTCCTCTAGCTAGATGTTCTCCATGAGCTGATGCATGCTCCTAATTAGCTTCTCTCAATTCAGCCGAGAGACCATTGGCTTCAGCGGCTATATTATTTTTATGGCTGGATATTGCCACACGGGTCTCACTCTGTTGACAGTTAATACTAACGCAATGGATTTTCTTATACATTTTCTTAAATTTCATTCTACAAATATTTTGTAATTTGTTATTTTGTTTTTCACACATTTGAGTCTATAATCCTGATTTGTCTCTATGTTGTGATCAAAAAAACATGTATGTCGGTGTAACCATCTGGGCAATAGATGCGCCAGCACTGCAATAAATGTATCCAGCTGACATAAGTATACAATGATAAAAACTGTAGAGAAATATTCTGTTGAAAAAAAGGAATTATCTTAGCGTTATTGCCTGCCAACCAGTAGATGGTACAGGTTGGTTTGTAGAGATTAAATCGTTTTTCTCAACACCATTCAATTGAAGCTCCGCTATACTATTCGTATTCCAGGGTAGAACGGATGTTTTTTAAACCAATAAACTTTGACTGTTTCAACTCTGGCAGTTTCTTCATTTGGTCTACCCGTTCTCTCTTTACTTTGCTTGATTTTCCGTTCATCCCTGTTGCATTGTTTAACAACTAAAACTAAATGTAGAAAATGCGCAAAACGAAACTATTACTAAAGATGCACATGTTGTCTTAAGCTGCTTTCCACGATATCTACAAGTTATCCTAAGTTCCGTTATTTTTCAGAATCGTTTTTTTTTTGCTTCTTTGTTGTAATTTTAATTTTCATCATTAATCGATTAGCATTCTGCAGTTATTGTTGTTCTTTCGATAGAAGCTAAGGCAACATGGTGAGACCCACGTTTTTGTTTTTGGTGTTGATGTTTTTGTTTCTGCAACTTGTTCCATCGCCGGTTCCTTACACCGCCGTCATCTTGGTAATCACTGACGCTATTATCCATAAGTATACATCATCAAGTAGGTGGATTCTTATTAAACGCTGAGAAGCTTATAATGAACCGTGGTTTGTAATGAATTAAAATCGGTGCATGTTTTATAATATAAACATGTCACAGAGTATGCCGAACTATACTTTACCCGATATTTCCATGGTCTCATATATGATAGTCGTAACACTCAATTGGATGAAAAACAATCAAAACTTAATGTTTTTTACATTTTTATAAAATGTAAGATACTCTAAAATTTGTTAAAGCGAGGAATACAGGTGATGTTGATTGGTCCTAAAACGTAAGCAATTAAGGAGGGTGAAGTGACGTGTCAAAAATAGCTGTTAGTTCTAACTTTTTTACACAAATGCAAAACATTGCGCATTTAGTTGGACATTTTTCAAAAAGCATTTTTTAATTACATTTGGAATATTATTAGATTTTTTTTTACAATTTGGAGAATAATTATTTTATTAATTATTATACCATCACCCTTAGGGATGTATCATTTGATACGACCCAAAAGCCACTTTAGACCCTAGGTTTCTTGAACCAAATTCAATTTATGACTTTTTAAGTCGTTTGAGCCATGTCCGTCTGTCTGTCTGGCTGTCCGGCTGGTGCGCACGATAACTTTCGAAAGATGCAACCTAATTCTTTGCGATTTTCCCCAAAACCACTTACGGTATTGCAAATGGGCTACATGGCCCCGCCCATTCTGGTACCTTCCATACAAATACATCGTTCCGCCCACTTTAGAAATCGAGTAATAATATCAATTCAGCCAACGGAATCGTGCTCAAATTCTGTACTTAGTAAAGCTATTTCAAGATGAAGTTTCGGAAAAAATTGGAAGTCTAGCCACGCTCCTTCCGGTTCCTCCCATACAAATGTACCTTTCCGCCCTCTTTAGAGATAAAGTAAAAATATCAATAAATCCAACACGATCGTACCCAAATTCTTTATTCAGTAAATTTATAGCAGGATACAGTTTTTGAGAAAAAAAATTGGAAGTCTACCCACGCCCCATCTGGTACATCCCATACATCCCCATACATCCCATCCCGCCTGTATTAAAAATCGATTAATATTATTAATAGACCTAAAGCGATCGTGCCCAAATTCTGTATTTAGTAAATTTCAAGCAGGAAAAAGTTTTAGAGAAGAAATCTGGAAGTTTAGACACGCCCCTTATGATACCTGCCATACAAATGTACCTTTCCGCCTACGTTAGAGATGGAGTAATAATACTAACACACCCAACGCGATCGTGCCCAAATTCTGTATTTAGTAAATTTCAAGCAGGAAAAAGTTTTAGAGAAGAAATCTGGAAGTTTAGACACGAGCCTTATGATACCTGCCATACAAATGTACCTTTCCGCTTACGTTAGAGATGGATTAATAATATTAACACACCCAACGCGATAGTGCCCAAATTCTGTATTTAGTAAAGCTATAACAGGATAAAGTTTTGGAAAAAAATCTGGAAGTCTAGACACGCCCCGTCTGGTACCTCCCATACAAATGTACCACTCCGCCCACTTTAGAAATCGAGTAATAATATCAGTATAATATAATTTTTTTTGTTATACTGAGGGTGATGGTATGTTTATATCGGGTTGCCCGACTGAAACTTTCTTTCTGGTTTTACATACTAATTGTGATACGTGATGCGAAATTGCGTGCTGTGAGATAAATTTCCTTTGTGATATTTTTTAACAGTTTACTTGTTCCCCTTGCCATGTCACTGAACATCCATGAAAGGGAGCAAATTTAATGCTGACCGAAGCGTCTTAGGATATAGGTAACAGAAGTAACTGAAGCTCAACACAATGGCTTTCTTGGCTTTCTTTCCCCCAGAAACTAAGATCGGGCGCGGTGGGCTAATATCCCACCAACCTTCAACAAACCATATGTTATGAGAATACGAAAAACTTGAGCCTCTCAAATGTTTGCGACCCCTGCAAACATTATAAGGACCATGCACTTGGAATGTCCGAACTTTCTACAGAGAAGGTGCCTTTATCCAACTGGCGGATATCCTCGACAAATACAAGGCTGACATCATTGCCATACAGAAAATGCGATGGACGGGACAAGGATGCACACGACGAAAGAACTGTGACATCTTCTATAGCTGCCATGCAGAAGGACACGAATTTGGATGTGGATTCATAGTCGGCAAGATACTACCACATTTTGTCTCGCGGTTTCACCCTGTAAGTGACCGAATAGCCACTATTCGCATCAAGGCGAAATATTTTTACATTACCCTGATTTTTGTGCACGCCCCGAAGGAAGACAAAGATGAGGACATTAAAGATGCATTTTATGAACATCTGGAGGAAATATATGACCGCTGCCCTGCACTTGACATTAAAATTGTTCTGGGAGATTTTAATGCTAAAATAGGATATCCCCTGATCAAAATACAAGAAACCTAATTTATCACGTGGTAATTGATGGAAGGAATGTATCAAGCGTTATGGACGTGCGTGTGATGCGCGGTGCAAATATTAACTCGGATCACCACCTAATGCAGCCAAGGTACGCACGCTATTAAGTAGTTCTTAAAACGCTCGTAAATAAACGCAAAGGAAACTAGACATCAGAAAATTGCCAACCACCGAGATAGACAATGTCTACACCAACCAACTGTCTCAATTACTTCAAACCAACTTCCCTAATTCTGATGTTCCCGACACCCGTTGGCAGCATATTGAGAATTCTATGACTACTGCCGCAACGATCGCACTTGGTTATTCAAAACCATGCCCTGGTACGATGAGGAATGTCGCGAATTGTCTGAAGATAAGGATGCTGCATACAGGACAAAACTGCAGCCAATGGCAATGCGTGCAGTGATGGAGCGTCTATGGAAAAAAAGAGAGAGCCAGAATATTGAAAATTACAGGGATAGAGGGGAAGCTCGATAGTTCTACCAAGAGGTAAAAAGCAAAGGTTTAGGACCAGTGATCCCCATCTGTAAGGACGGAGACGGTTGTCTGGTCACTGACTGCAAATACGGAGGGAACACTTTCGACTAAATCAAAACAATCATTGACGATGGAGTAGAATGTCCACCACCGAGCCAAAACAAGGTCAATACGGCAATTGCAATGCTTAAAAACAATAAAGCTAAGGGAGCTGATGGACTTCCGGCAGAGCTTTCTAAAGCCGGCGGCGATGAACTGGCAACATGCATGCACCAGCTTATAAACACGATTAGACTCATATAATGCATGCCCGATAACTGGAATCAGAGAGTTATATGACATGTGCTAACTATAGGTGACCCAAGCGTGAGTACCAACAATCGCGGAATCAACCTTTTACCCATCGCATACAATGCCCTGAATAGTATGTTATGTGAAAGACTAAAGCCCATTCTGGCGAACCCTTTCAGTGTGGCTTATGACCTGGTAAATCCACCTCCGACCAGATATTCACACTACGACAAATCATGGAGAAGACCCAAGAAATGCAGATCGACACCTACCATCTGTTCATCGATTACAAAGCTGTATTCGGTGGTCCGATATGATAGATGATATTAGAGGTTTAGGCTGAGTTTGGTATACCCGCGATGTTGATACGACTTTGCGGGATGACACTGATGGACACGAAACCTTCAGTGAAAATAAGCTTTAAACTGACAGAGCTTTTTTCTACCAATCGAGGTGATAGTCTATCATGCGATCTCTTTAACAAGAACGACTAGTACCGTCTTAATAAAATGCCCATGCAGCTCGCGTATGCCGATAATACAGATATCATTAGCCGAGAACTGCTGGATGTCACTGCGGCAGAAGTGGGTCTGGTGATAAATGAAGACAAACCCAAGTTATTTGTTTCAACGAACAAAAACTCTACTCGTTCGGGACGCTGCGTGAACGTTGAGAACTATAACTTAGATGTAGTAGATGATTTTGTCTACGTTGGCCCCTCCGTAAACAAAAATAATAATAATAGCGATAGTGTTGTACGGAAATCCTCAGTAGCAAGATTGATACGGCACATCCTTTCATTTTATGCTACTATGTGCTATCATTCTTCAGAAAACTGAACTTGTGCTACACTCATTCTGGTGACCTCGTTCACTCTTAGAGTTTTACATTGGGGGTGCGATTGTGTCGTATGAAAATCCTTTGTAACAAGATTTAGAAATAATATATTAATATATGAGGTTGAAGGAAAACATTGGGGAATGTTTGGTGGGGGTGTTTAATGGATGCGCATAATGATCAAAGGTTGTGGGAAAGGTGAAAAAGAAACAATCCCCCTACCTGGTCCGGAGTTGCCCCTAGAGGGATATTTTCACCCCCAAAAACCAAAATTTTAAAAAATTAGCTTCCACCGCACTAACAGCCCCAAAAGTGACCAGGTTATATTTTTATTAACGAAATCCGAGACTGATGGATTTGGTAGTGGTGCCTTATTGATATGTTGATAAATGTTATGTTCAATCATTTTTCTTCATTAGCGAATACACACCATATTTCGAGTAACGTTTATGGTAAAATTTGCAACTATCACACCGTGTAATTTTGCAAAATTTAAAAAAAACAAATTTTAACTTGTAAATGTAGTAAGAAAATTTTATTTAGGTAAATATACAAACAATAGGTCAGAGTTGAAGATTGATTAATAGTCCCACATAAGTTAAGGGCAATATTTCTTTCATTCAATAAATAGCTTCTACTTTTACTATTACCGCAGGCGACGATGATTCCGAACGTAAAAGTACAAATTCATATATAAGTTATTTAAGTTTGAGTTAACATTTACGAGTACACACAATCTATTGCAAACCTTAAATACACCTAAATAACCACAGTGCAATCGCAATAAGATTCTGATTCTTTTGTTCTAAATATGTTGAAACACTCAGCGATGTTGTTATTTTTACCGCTTAACTACTTGAGTTGCTTTTCCATCCCGTTCTTTGTTCAACAAATTTTTTTTTTGCTTTCCTTATACATTATTGAACTTTGGCTATAGAACTTCGGTCTCATCCTCTTGGAGTTGTTCCTTCTTTTTCTTACATTTTCTTTGGTTATCATTGGCAAGGGCAACATAGTTCCGAGATGTAGGGGGAGCATTATCCAATACTTAAAGTATAAAACATTATACCATAAACAGTGCAACAATGTTATCGTCATCTGCTTTGTTGCATTGCGTGATGCTATTGAAAAGGAAGGCGATTGTGATGATGATGACTAAGATAAGGATGATGATGTTTTAGTATTCATAGAAAAGTGAGTTGCAGATTTACCTTCCCAAGGACTTAGTGTAATATACAATACACGAGAAACTAAAAGTAAGACAGCGCGGCTATAGCTAAGGTAGTTGTGTGTTTGTATGAATAGTGTCGGCAATTGTTGTAAGTATTTTGATAAAGGGCATTTCGGTTTAAGTTTTAAATTCTAAAGTATTTATATGACGTTTCAGTTATTGTTATTAAAATTATTGAAAACGAAATAAAGCTGTATTTCGCGTAATAAGCTCTCTCATTAATAATTTTTAAAATGTCAATATTATAAATAGTATCACTTAAAACAAAATAACATTTGTAGTGAAAAATTGGTTAAAGTATTTTCAAACTGCTGTGGCAAACATCGCCAATTGTTAAAAAAAAATGAAAAAGTTTAAGATATAAGCCTGGAATGCCTGAACTCTCTACAGAGATGGTGCCTCTATCTAATTGGATGGTGTATTCGATTAACCGACATATAGAAATTCGATAAACGGGATGGGGGCTACGAAACAACTGTGACATATTTTATAACTGACATGCAGAAAGTTACGAGTTAGATGTGGATTTATAGTCGGCAATAGACTTCGGCATCTGGTCTCCCGGATTGACCCAGAAAGTAACCGAATTGCCACTATTCGCATCAAGGTAAAATATTTGTACATCACGCTGATATGTTCACACGCCCAAATGGAAGACAAAGACGAGGATATAAAAGATAAATTCTACGAGCATCTGGGGGAAATATATGTTTTGGGAAAATTGAATGCTAAAATAGGAATGGAAAATGCTCTTGGTTCAACAGTCAGAAAATTTTGTCTACACAACAACACCTCCGATTCAGTCTCCTTGGCTCCGCATCGGCAAGAAGCATGGTAGTGAAAGAAACCAGATACCCGCGTAAAGATGTCCACAGGATAATCCCTTGATCAAACGACAAGTAATCAGATTGATCACGTGGTGCTTTAGACCTTATTAATTCACTAGCAACCCCGCTTTCACACTACGACAAATCCTGGACACGACTCAAGAAGTGGAGATCGACATCTACCATCTGTTTATCGACTACGAAGCTGCATTATACGCAGAATGATGATGACACAATGACATTGCCGGATCAATCTACTCTTACCGTCTTTACGAGAAAAATATTTCGCAAAATATTTGGACCCATCACCGCAAAGGCGAGTATTGTCGTCAAATGACTCATGAGCTGTATGAGCTTCATAACTACATCGATGTAGTCAAGCGCGTTAAAAAAGACCGAATACAGTGGATCTGACACGTTGTGCGAATGGATGAAAAGGATCCAGCCAAAAAAGAAGAAAAAGAAAATATGAACTGACGTTTTGGTGGTAATATTATCTGTCATTCTCGGCATGCACGAAAAAATTACAAGCGCTTTGTATACAGGTCGTCACGCCATGTGTAGATAACAATTGTCTCACGTGGTTCATTCAACAAGGTTTTCGTCACTCCGATCGGATGCTCTCTTCTAATAAGCCACTCATATAATAAACAAATTATTATAAAATGCAAAGAAACCAGTACAGAAATTATACTGAGTGATAAATACCATCACCCATTATAAGATTTTGTTGGTCTTGATTTTTTTAAATTAATAGATTTTTTATTAAAATAATATTACTAGGGGTTTTATTTTTTGTCTGCTTGGTACAAGGTACAATTAGGGGCAGCACAACGTGTCTTTGTACATACAAAAATGATATTTATGTAAAAGGAAAAATATCGGTATTTATAAGGTATTTACTTCCCTCCTATTACAAGATAAATTAACTGACTAAATTTGATTATCCCACAGATGGTGGTTTGGAAGTTATGGGAGAAATATTAATTTTTCAAAAATAGGTGATTTTGTATAGGAGGTGTCAGAAGGCGTGAACCGATATTGTCCATATTCATTCCTGAGTCCAATTTTCATAAGCAAACATCATACGCAAAGTTTGAGTGAATTCAGCATAAATAAATGTATGTAAGGCCATGAGGGTGAATTCGTTTAATTGTATGGGAGATACCAGAAGGGGTGTGGCAAAGCTTAGGGTTTTCTTAGTTTTCTTGTCTACGATTGCAAGATAGATCAGCTGACCAAATTTAATTATCCTCTGGTCGTCTGTTTGGCAGTTATGAAATAAATATTAATTACCCAAAAATAGGTAATTTTGTATGGGAGGTACCAGAAGGGGTAGGGTTATTCTGCCCATCTGCAATCCTATTAGTTCGTTTTGAAAAATATAAACACCGGTAAATTTTCATACCGATCCGTTAAGGTTTACTCGAGTTATCCTGCTAACCAGCCATCTATCTATCCAGCCAGGCAGAAAAACGGACATAGCTCAATCGTCTCAAGAAGTCCTGAAACAAATTTGGTGTTAAGATACTTGCGGTCTAGCTCGTCTTCTTGAATGCGTTACACATTTTTTTATATCAAATGATACTCTCATTCCTAAGGGAGATGGTATAAAAACCAACAATGAAACCAAAAACAATATATATCTATAGAAATCTTTCCTCAACAGGATTTTAAAGCAGACTGTCGTCATAAGTAACGAGACGATTTAATTTTAAGCTAACTTCATCTATATAAGTGGAAAATGCTTATCCACTATCAATAATGTAAATAATGAATATTTAACTATATACAAATTTTATTTACCTTTTATAGCAAAAGAAGGTTTGTTTCTATATAAACATTAAAATGCAGACGAACTCACAAGGTGCAATTGTAGAAATGCCTTCTTAAATGTATGTCAATATATACTAAAAATATTACAGTATAATGCCTGTCGCATATTTAAAAGCATTTCTTTCAGAGATGTACAAAGTGCGGTTCGAGATAAGTTTTGTGAAAATCTTAGTCAATTGTTGTGTTTAACATATAGTTTTCTTATTGCGCAAAAATATCGATAGAAAACTGTTTAGACCGTTAGTGAGAAAGTCTTATTAATTACAACCTTGTGTTTAATTACTTATGTAAATTTTAATATAAAATATTTGTAATTTTTATTGAATGCTTAGTTTTTAAGATAAAACCTTTGCTATTAAAACATACTGTCATTTGAAATCTTTCAACATTTTCAACTCGTTTAACAAAATGTGTTCGCACCTCTGCAATTGACATAAATGCAGATGTCATTAATACATTCATACACTCATACTTTTGAAAACGTTCTTATGCTCATTCGAACAGGCTATGGTATAAAGTTACTTTCAGATTCATTCAGTTATAATCGCACCGTAATAAGCACAAAGTAAAAAATTTAATTGGAAATGCCTTAGGCAATCCAAAAGAAGCATAAAAGAGCAAACATAAACATAAGTGAAACAAAAAAGTGAATGAATGAATGAATAATATGAATGAATAATAATACTGTGACTTAGTCAAATATAGAACACTTGTGATCTTTACAGACTAAATTAAACGCGAATGCATAAAATTAAGTATATTATAATTATGATCAGGTATTAGTATAATGACCCAAAGCAGTTTCGGTAGAAACGGAATTTTTAAACACCAGTTACGAGGGATGGGGTATATATCATTTGATACGAAACAAATGTAAATTATTGAAGGAGACGACTCAGATCTTAGGTATGTGCACGCAATTTGTTTTAGAGCTTTTTTGAACAATTGAACTATGTTCCTGGTCAATGCTCTAGTAAATATTAACATATTCTCATGAATGTTTGCCTTTGTTACTAATTGCTCAAAAGTAAATATAGGATTGAAAATGGAAGTTATAGCCATTCATATCTTGGTACGTTTCGTACAAAGTCGACTATTTGCCCTAAAAATTCTGTACCATTACCCTTATCAACCTTAGGGATGAGGGTATATATCACTTGATGATTGAACCCAAGTATCTTAAGACCAAATTCGTTTCAGGACTTTTAAAGACGATTGAACCATGTGCATGTCTGGCTGGTGGTCAGGCTGACTTGAGTAAAGCCTAACTATTTCATATGAAAATTAATCAGAACTAATATTTCCAAAATGATGTAATGGGATTGTGAATGGCCAAAATAACCTTCAAAATATCCGCTGGAGGACATTTTAAGCTGATCAGTTTAATAACCAAAAAGTACATATTTTTGAAAATTATTATTTCTCACACAATTTCCCAATAGATAACTGGAGGATACATTAATTTTTTCAGTAAACAAACCCTTAAAAAGCAAAGCACAATAACTTTTAGAAAACGCAACCAAATGTTTTGAAACTTTGCACGAGATATATTTCCCCAAAACTACTTACGGTGTTGCAAATGGGCTAAATGGCTACGGTCCTTCTAGTAATATCAATACACCCTACTCGATCGTGCCTAAATTCTGTATTTTGTTAAACTATTCTAGAAAATTTTATGTATTTACTGAGGGTAAGGGTATATGTAAGTCGATTTTTCCGACTTAAACTTTCTACTGGGTTTTAAGTACACTGAATTCATTCATATGTGGTTTAAGATGTAAATTAAAACAATTTTAAATCAGAATGATAATGGATTATATAGATCAATCCCTTCAGGTAGGGCATATAAAAAAGTGCAATATTATTAATTGCAAGATAAAAAACTGATAATAACACAGTACAACAGTGAAAAAAAAATACAACAACTAGAGTCAAATAGCTATGGACGAAGTGGGCGTGACAAACCTTTTTTGAGCAAGTGAGATAAAATGTGATACACAAATAGTACTCGACAACATGAGTATGAATATCCAGACGAAATTTTAATTTTGGACCAGTGGGCCTAGTGGGAGTGGCAAAACATATTTTAAGAGTTAGGAAATAAAATTTGATACACAGATAGTGCTCGGCAACATGAGTATGAGTATGCAGACGAAAATCTAATTTTGGATCGGTGGGCGGAGTGGGAGTGATCAAACTGTATTTCAGCCCCATAGAGTTAAAATTTGGTACAGAAATAGTACTTGACAACACGAACATGAATATGCCGAAGACATTTTAATTTTCAATCATTAGGGGAAGGTGCGTGACAAAACTGTATTTTAGTCCTAGAGAGATAAAATTTGGTACAAGGGTAGTATTTGACAATACGAATTTAAAATGTAAACGTAATTGAAATTTTGGATCAGTATGCTTTGAAAACTGTATTTTAGCCCAAGTGAGGTAAAATTTGACACCCAGTTAGTACACGGCAACAATAATATGAATATGTAAACGATTTTTTAATTCTGGATCATTGAGGGAAGGGCGTGGCAAAACTGTATTTTAATCCTAGAGAGATACAATTTGATACGCAGATATTATTTGACAATACGAATAAAAATATGTGAACGATATATAAATTATGGATCAGTGAATAGGGTGGGCGTGAAAAACTTTATTTTAGCCAAAGAGAGATAAAATTTGACACCCAGATATTACACTACAACACGAATATGATTATAAAGACGATATTTTAAATTTGGATCAGTGGGCGGAGTAGGCATAGCAAAAATGTATTTTAGCCCTAGAGATATAAAATTTGACACTCAGATAGTACACAGCAACACTAATATGTTGTGCAGAAGACATTTGGATCATTGGGTCATTACTGTAGTGCCGAGTACTATCTGTGTGCATATTTTATCAAAAATATACATTTACTGTATCAAAAAATAGTACCAAAAGTACAGTTTATTTATTGCACCAAAAAACAATTTATGGTACCAAAGAGACAATTTTTTGTACAATGCCTCAGTTTATTTTATCAAAAATATTGGCAATAAGTCGTCAGAAAAAGTATGTGGCTAATTCTGATTAAAGGAAAATATTGGCAATGATCTGCTTAAATGAATATACCGACAAATTTTTTATTTTCTGCCGGCGGGAATATGAATGTGAACATTTTATTTCCGATCGGCGGACAGAAGGAAAGTAGGAAAAATGTTTTTAGGACTATATAAGGTACTATTTGTATACAGATAGTACGTGGCACTATAGATATGAATTTGCAGACCGATATTTTAATTTCGGTTAGTGAGACGTTTTATGTTTGATCAGGTTAAGGGGTAACTTGAAAATATAATGCTAATTCCACATTTCACTCAAATTTGAGTATGATGTCACTTATGAAAATGGGACTCAGGAATGAATATGAACTATATTGGTCCATGCCTTCTGCTACCTCCCATACAAATTGACCTATTTTTGGAAAAATCATATTTCTCCCATAACTTCCAAACGGACTCTTGGGGGGAAATGAAAACTGGTCGATTAATTTATGTTGTTTTAGGAGGCAAGACCTCAGAGAGCCTAACTGTTTGACACACCACTTCTGGCACCTCCGATACAAATGACCGAACTCACCCCATAGTCTAGACAAACATATCTTTTTTGTAAGTACGTTAAATTCAGTCAAATTTTTCGTAAGTTGTGCGTATGAAAATTTGAGTCAAGAATGAATAAGATTGTATTGATTGTTGTTGTTGTTGTTGTTGCTGTTGTAACAGCTGGTGGTAGCTGGGGTGATAATTCTTTATACCGATTTTCTATTTATCGGCACTCGATCGGGCATATAATCCGATTATCATACGATCATTGTTGGCAACTCTGTTCGTTCCTTTGTAGATAACAAGGTTTGTGTCAAGGATTGTTAGGTGTTGTTGTTGTGAGTTTTTTACGCCAAATTTCACCAAAGATGGCGCCAGCTGGATTGTTGATTTATATAAGATGTTGATAAATCATTTTTCCTTTTCCTTGATCCTTGCGTAATCTGGATTTTTGTAGTGGAAGCATCTAGGATGAGTTTTGTTGGCTGGAGAACTCGAAAGTATTTGAAAAAGTAATTTTTCATCGATGTTGATTTTGGCCAGTGCCCCGGCCGGGCATCGAACCCGGCACCTTCGGATTGCTAGTCTACGTCGCTTCCACTGAACTATCGAAGGCCACCCATATATGTATTGATTCTCCCCTCTTGGTACCCCCTATCAAAATAACTTTTTTTTTGTAAAATTAATATTTCTCACATAAATTCTAATCCGGTCCCTATACCTCCTACACAAATAAGTCAAGTTTTAAACGATTTTGCACCACAACCAGGGAGAAAAAACACCGTGCAACAGTGGTTTTTACACTAGATAAAGACCATATATACGTGAAACTAGAGACCTTATATAGTAAACCTGCATTCTCAGTTCAGCGCCAAAACGTCAGGATTTTTTTTAAAAGGATTTCAAAGTTTCAAAGGATTCACCACTTTAAAAAAATATCAAATATTTCCACGAACCATATGATAACGATATGGGTATCAAATGAAAGGTAAGAATCTCAGCAATACAAAAAAATAAAAGATTTAAATGGATCTGGACCAAAAATGTCAAATATGTCCTTTTAAAGTTTAAAAGCTTATTATCATTTAAATAATTTTTTCTGAAAAAATATATGTGGAAGAAGTTATATGTACATTTTATTAATCTAGCTTTACTAGTTTAGTAAAAAAGAACAAAAATGTTAATCCTATTTCAAATATTGTATGTATATAAAAAAAACTAAATAAAATGTAAACGTTGACTTTGCCGCTTCTGCCGATCGTCTGTGCAAGACATATTGTGCAACAATATTCTTCCATCATATAGCATGCACTTTTTCCTCCAAATCGATTTTCAATCTTTCTTGGTGAAAGCGTCCACCATGCTCATCTCTGAAATTTCCCAAATTTTGGGAAAAAGGCAAGATGGCTGTCTAGAAAATTAATCTTTTTTGAAATTTTGGGTCCAGATCCATTAAACTCTGTTATGTGTTTGCATTGCTGAGATTTTTACCTTTCATTTGATACCCATATCGTTATCATATGGTTCGTGGAAATGTTTCATTTAATTTTTTAAAAGTGGCGAATCTTTTGAAACTTTGAAATCCTTTTAAAAAAAATCCTGACGTTCTGGCGCTTAACTGAGAATACAGTTTTACTACATAAGGTCTCTAATTTCACGTTTATATGGTCTTCATTAAGTGTGAAAACAAAAAAATTGAAAATTGTCGCGGGGTGTAATACATAAGAATTTTATTTTAATTAAAAGTCTATTAATTTCAATAACTCAAGACTTCAACAATATCTTATATTGGGTGATGGTATTTATCAGTCAGTTTACCTGACTGAAATTTCTTTGCTGGTTATTTTAATAACTTTTTGACAAAATCACTATACATGTTTCAAGTATTAAACATACGATTAAAAATTTAACTGCTTGCACGAATGGTTAGGACTTGTGGTTCGCTTTTGCAGTACACAACTGTTTGCTTGTTTTTTGTATTAATTGTACAATATATTTACATCCAAAAAGCTTCAGCTTCGTTACTCCCACTCAAAGTGTAGTTGCATAAACATTATACATATATTTAATTTTAAATATAAGTACATATAGAAATATGTTGAGATAAAGGGCAAAATCTACAGCTTTGACACTACTGAAAGCGTCGGTATCATGATGGGGTTAACAGGGATACGGGAGCATTTGACACCTTTTCACTATATCATTTATAAGTGTATTCAATTCAAGCGAATGCAGACACAAAGAAAATGTATCAAACAGATCAACAAATCTAAGTAAATTGTGTGGGATTGTGTTAAAGTGTTTTTGAAATGCATTTTTAATAAAGTTTTACACATCTTTCTGAAGATAAAGCCGCTAGCTTGTATCAAACATTCTTATAGCAGATGTTAAAGTGGCGAATATCAATTTAATCACACGACAGCTATAAACGATTTAAAAAATGCAGACGTAACACTACACATAAAATACCTAAAAACGACTAGGTGCCGGCATTATGAATTGAAAGGTAACAATTTACAACCTAAACAAAAATCTGTAATTACATGCATTCATGGTCTTACTTTATAACTTTGTGTTTAACAAAATATGTAGTGGATCATTTTAATGAATGCGTCTTCATAGGTACAGACATTACATAATAAAGTGTTTCCATTTTTGTATTTGCGGATGGTTTTGGAACAGAGGTAAATAATTCCTTCATTAGAAATAAACTTAATTTCGGAGTATTTCAATACTTTCACAATTCAGTCAAATATAAGAAACACCCACAATACTTAATAATGTTCAATGTAGTGCTAAAAATTTCACTATTTATGGCGATAAAAAAGCCCAAGCAACATTAGTTGCCAAACGGCCACAATTATTTCCATATTAACTAATGTGGATAGAGAGAATAGTACAATTTGCATCCATATAAACCGCCGCTGGCACTCGTTATCATGTAAATCAAGGGATAAGTGTATAATATTCAACACTTATCGGTCAGTTCAGCCGATTGGTTAACGTAATTTACATAATATGCATATATATATAAATACAATCATTGCCAAAATACAGCAATTAAAAGTAAAAATTATATTGTACTCTTCAATTTGTTATCTTCTTTCTCTTCTGTAATGGTTAGTAAAAATGGTGTCAATTTTTTTTTGTACTAAAATATGTAAATTTTGTCACACTTTATCACATTGAAATACATTAGCTAACATAAATGGACAATAAAGCCACATTTAATGTCACCTGGCTTTTATTTAATTTTATGCTGTCAACCACAATGGCTATGATTTGTCAAAAAGGAGAAAGAAATGTCTAATAGAGGCACAGTGAGCAGTAACCTACAACCTAACCAAACAATGTCCTTCCGCCACAAAAAGTAGAGCAACATCAATGAACCCGGAGTCAGCATTCCAAACCGCACAAGAGCAATTTAGAAAATTTCGAAATAAGTAAAAGGAAAACTTAAAACACAAAATGCGCAACAAAATTTAGTGTAAGTTAACATGACGACAAAACGAAAATAGACGGAAATGTTCGACTTTTTGACAAAAACGAATTGATTTCATTTATTTTCTCTTTGTTCTTTCGCCATTGACAAACAGTGAATTATTTAGGAGGAATAACGTTGTAAGCATTGAGTGTGTGTTTGGGAACGAGCTATGTACATGAAGATGTGTTAAGTATAAAATCAATAATTGTGGCACAAAAAACGGGTAGGGATTACATAATTACGTTGACATTTTCTATTTGTTTGTAATACATAACTATTTACGAGGGGATTCTTGTACGCTATGCTGTTTCGATGTTAATCCCGAAATTTACGCCTAAATAAGAATATACGTAAATAAGTTGCAATATAAAATTTTTAGCACTGATCGTGGAAAATATCGCAGGTGAATGTGTAAAAAAAAAGCCTTTATATCATTTAAGTACTTAGCGTTATTTTTATAAGAAATGCTGTTTCTTATAAAATAAAAAAATTTTAAAAAATTATTTTCTTAACCGTAGAATGGTAATCTTCGTCGATTCGACGAACACCGTGGCGTTTTTTCAAAATTTCTCTTAATTTTTATACCATCACCCTTAGGGATGAGGGTATATATCATTTGATACGAAAAAATGTGTAACGCATTAAAGGAGACGAGTTAGACCCCAAGTATCTTAAGACGAAATTCGTTTCAGGACTTTTTAAGACGATTGAGCTATGTGCGTCTGGCTGGCTGGTCAGCAGGATAACTTGAGTAAACCTTAACGGATCATACAAATTCCCGAATTCACCCTCATAGTCCTACATACATATCTTTTTTTTGTAAGTACAATTAATTCAGTCAAATTTGGCGTAACTTGTACAGTTATAAAAATTTGAATCAGGAATGAATATGGATTATATCGGATCACCTCTTCTGGTACCTCCCATACAAAATTACCTATTTTGGGAAAATTAATATTTCTCCTATAACTTCCAAACGGACTCTTGGGGGGTAATGAAAATTGGTCGATTAATTTATGTTATTATAGGAGGCAAAACCCTAGAAAACCTAACTATTTGACACACCCCTTCTTGTACCTCCCATACACATGACCGAACTTACCCCCATAGTATTACAAACATATCTTTTTTCTAAGTACACTGAATTCAGTCAAATTATGAGTAATTTGTACGCTTATGAAAATATGAATCAGGAGTGAATATGGACTATATCGGGTCACCCCTTCTGATACCTGCCATACAAAATTACCTATTTTTGGAAAATTAATAATTCTCTCATAACTTCCAAACGGACATTTGAGGGGTAATGAAAATTAGTCGGTTAATTTATATTGTGATAGGAGGCGAAACCTCAGCAAACCTAACTATTTGACACACCCCTTCTGGTACCTCCCACACAAAGGACCGAACTCACCCCTATAGTCTTACATACATATCTTTTTTTGTAAGTGCACTGAATTCAGCCAAATTATTCGTAAGTGGTACGTATGAAAATTTGAGTTAGGAATGAATAAGGACTGTATCGGTTCACCTCTTGTGGTACCCCCTATCAAAATTAAATTTTTTTGAAAAATTAATATTTCTCACCTAAATTCCAAACCGGCACCTATACCCCCTACACAAATAAGTAAGGTTTTGGACGATTTTGCACCACAAGCAGGAGAAAAAATATACATAAGTAATTTTATTTTAATTAAAAATCTTTTCATTTCAATAACTCAAGACTTCAACAATATCTTATATTGGGTGATGGTATTTATCAGTCAGTTTACCTGACTGAAATTTCTGTACTGGTTATACCATCACCCTTAGATGAGGGTATATATCATTTGATACGAAAAAAAGTGTAACGCATTAAAGGAGATGAGTTAGACCCCAAGTATCTTAAGATCAAATTCGTTTCAGGACTTTTTAAGACGATTGAGCTATGTCCGTCTGTCTGGCTGGCAGGCAGGCTGGCAGGCTGGCTGGCTGGCTGGCTGGCTGGTCAGCAGGATAACTTGAGTAAACCTTAACGGATCAGTATGAAAATTTACCAGTATTAATATTATTCAAAACGAACTTATGGGATTGAAAATGGGCAGAATATCCCCACCCCTTCTGGTACATCTCATACAAAATTATCTATTTTTGGATAATTTATATTTTTTTCATAACTTCCCAACGGACGATCGTAGGATATTTAAATTTGGTCAGTTTATTTATCTTGCAAAAGTAGACAAACACTACGAAAACCGAAACCTTTGCCATACCCCTTCTGGTACCTCCCATACAAATTACCTAATTGACCCTCATAGTTTTACATACATATCTTTTTTGTAACTAAACTGAATTCACTCAAATTTTGCATATGATGTTTGCATATGAAAACTGGACTCAACAATGAATATGAACTATATCGGTTCACGCCTTCTGGTACCTCCCATACAAAATTACCTTTTTTTGCAAATTTAATATTTCTCCCATAACTTCCAAACGGACTCTTGGAGGATAATGACAAATGGTCGGTTAATTTATCTTGCGATAGGAAGCAAAACCTCAGAAAACATTACTATTTGACGCACCCCTTCTGGTACCGCCCATACAAAATACCGAACATAAGTACAGTGAATACAGTCGAATTTTGCCTAAGTTGTACAGTTATGAAAATTGAATCAGGAATGAATATGGATTATACCGGATCACCCTCTGGTACCTCCCATACAAAATGACCTTGTTTGGAAAATTAATATTTCTCCCATAATTTCTAAACCGGCACTTGGAGGATAATCGAATTTGGTAATTAATTATCTTGTAATAGGAATTATTATTGGGCGTCGGGAGTGTGATGCAAGGTAAAGCTTCTGATCGGTTTAACTTGGCAAACCCAGAGTGATCCTTGCCAATTGCACTTCAAGTCTACTCACAGAGCTCCGTATTCGTAGTACTACTGCGGACGGAGTACCTCCACGTGGTGACGCCTGGAAGCGTGCCTCTGACACCCGTCAGAGCACGACTAACTGTGAGGGGCGAAACCTAAAACCCAGGCACGTCTGCTCAGAGTGAGCGGTACCCTGGTCAGCGTCTGACCCAGAATGGGCGGCTGTAATAAAATCCTGGCAGGAGGAGAAAACTGCGACGTGGTGCGCTGGGCTTGCAACCCGCCACCGACGTATAAACTATTGCAATGAAAAGAAGTAAGAAAAGAATAAAATGGACCCCCCAAAATGTTGACGACCACCGCAAACGAATTAAGGACCATGATTTAAGGATATGCACCTGGAATGTTAGAACACTGTATAGACCAGGTGCCTCTATCCAACTGGCGGAAGTCCTCGAAGAATACAAGGCTGACATAACCGCTTTACAGGAAATCCGGTGGACGGGACACGGGTGCTCGCGCATGAAGACGTGCGACATCTACTATAGTGGCCATGCGGACAAGCACGAGTTTGGATGTGGATTTGTGGTGGGCAAGAGACTGCGACACCTAGTCTCAAGGTTCAACCCGGTGTGTGAACGTATAGCCACCATAAGAGTCAAAACAAAGTTTTTCCACATAACACTTATATGTGCCCATGCTCCGACAGAAGAGAAAAGCGATGAGGACAAAGACGAGTTCTACGAGAGCCTAGAAAATGTATATGACCGTAGCCCGAGCCATGACATTAAAATTGTACTAGGCGATTTTAATGCTAAAATAGGCAGGGAAACCGCATTTGAGCCTACCATCGGAAAATTCAGTCTGCACACCGAAACGTCGAATAATGGCATCAGACTGATTGATTTCTCTGCGGCAAGAAATATGGTAGTTTGCAGCACTAGATTTGACCATAAAAATATTCATAAGGCAACATGGTTATCTCCAGATCAATTGACAAGGAATCAGATTGATCATGTGGTAGTCGATGGAAGGCACGCATCGAGTGTTCTGGACGTACGAGTGATTAGGGGTGCGAACATTGACTCCGATCACTTCCTTACCGCAGTTAAGGTACGCACAAGGCTAAGCATGGCGAAAAACGTACGTAACCAGGCACAACGAAAGCTGGACATCGGTAAACTGCGGACCACAGAGGTAGCAAACGCCTACTCCAACCACCTAACTCAACTGCTGCGGAATGCTCCAACCCCTGACAATATAACCTCGCAGTGGCAAAATATAGCCGACTCCTTAGAACGGGCTGCGAGAAGCGTACTTGGGTACTCAAAGCCGTCTCAAGAAGATGCCTGGTACGATGATGAATGTCGCAATGCCACGAGAGAGACGGTTGCTGCATACAGGGCGAAACTGCAGCCAATGGCAACGCGAGCTGTTCGTGAACGGCACAGGGAGAAGAGACGACAGGCAACGCGTCTTTTTAGAAGAAAAAAGAAGGAGCTGAAGAAAAGGCAGGACGAGTGCACTGAGTTGCTCCGAAGTAGAGGGGAAGCCCGAAAATTCTACAAGAGAGTGAAAGCGAGAATGAGTGGAACAGGGTTGCCCTCCTGCAAGGACAGCGATGGTCAGCTAGTGACGGACCCGGATAACGTTCTAAAGATATGGAGAGATCACTTTAGAAATTTACTGGATACTGACACCACTCCAGAAGACCCCGCTCCAATCCATGACGATGGTATTAACTGTCCACCTCCGAGCCAGAGCGAGATACGTATGGCCATCTCCCGCCTTAAAAACAACAAAGCTGCTGGAGCCGATGGTCTCCCTGCTGAATTGTTTAAGGCTGGCGGGGAGGAGCTGATTAGGAGCATGCATCAGCTCATGGAGAACATCTGGCAAGAGGAGAGCATGCCCGGGGATTGGAGTCTCAGTCTGTTATGTCCCATATACAAGAAAGGAGATCGTAGTGAATGTAAGAACTATCGTGGAATAAGCCTATTACCAATTGCGTACAAGGTCCTTTCAAGCATATTGTGTGAACGTCTAAAGCCAATTGTAGAAAAACTAATTGGACCATATCAGTGCGGCTTTAGACCTGGCAAATCTACGACGGATCAAATATTCACCTTACGACAAATCCTGGAAAAAACCCATGAAAAGCAGATCGACACCTACCACCTCTTTGTCGACTACAAGGCTGCCTTCGACTCTCCGATAAGGAATAGGCTTTATGAGGCCATGTCTGAGTTTGGTATTCCTGCAAAGCTGATTCGACTTTGCAAATGTACCTTAGACAACACCAAATCCTCGGTTAAGATTGGTAAGGATCAGTCTGAACCATTCAACACGGAAAGAGGTCTCAGGCAGGGCGATAGCCTGTCCTGTACACTATTTAACATAGTTATGGAGAAGGTGATGAGAAAGGCTGGTATCAACATGTCTGGCACCATATTCCACAAAAGCCACATGCCACTAGCCTACGCCGATGATATAGATATCATTGGCCGAAATCTGCGGGATGTTACTGCAGTTTTCTCATCGCTAGAAAAGGAGTCAGCAAAAATGGGTTTAGCGGTCAACGAGGACAAAACAAAAATAATGATTTCGACGAACAAAGAGTCCTCTCGATGGGGACGCACCGTGAACGTTGACAATTATTGTTTTGAGGTAGTCGACGAATTTACCTACCTCGGATCTTCCGTCAACAAGATGAATAATGTCAGCCAAGAAATTAAATTAAACGGAGAATAGTGCTAGCCAATAGATGTTTCTACGGACTTCGGCAGCACTTTAGTAACACCACCTTCTCTCGGAATACTAAGAAACAGCTATACCAGGTGCTTATCTTACCTGTTCTGTTGTATGGTGCCGAATCATGGGTGCTTACTACAACGGACATACAAAACCTGGGAGTATTCGAGAGAAAAGTACTCCGAAAAATATATGGACCTATCTGTGTCGAAGGCCAGTTTCGCCATCGGATGAACCATGAGCTGTATGAGCTTTACCACGACATCGACGTAGCTAAAAGAGTCAGAATCCAACGACTTCGATGGCTGGGACATGTTGCCAGGATGGATGTGAATGCTCCAGCGAGAAAGGTGTTTGAAGGCGAACCTGAAGGACGGCGCAGAGCAGGGAGACCCAAACTCCGTTGGAAGGACCAAGTGGTAGGCGATGTGCCATCATCTGGTAGGACTAACTGGAGAACACACGCAGAAGACCGAAGCGTGTGGAATTCTTTATTACTTCAGGCCTCAAATTTATGAACTACGTTTCGTAAATTGTAATTGGCCACTTAAGTAAGTAAGGAATTATTATTGGGTGATGGTATTTATCAGTCAGTTTACCTGACTTAAATTTCTGTACTGGTTTACAATATTCTTTTGTCTTTTGCAATAACAGCGTTAGTGTAGCGTAGGTGTTATTTTTTGCAATGAACACAAACTCGCGTCGTCGAAACGACGAAGGTTATCTTTTTTGCGACTTTTTGCATTTAAAAAAGAGTTAAATTAAAAAAAAAAGATTTTTTGATCTAAAATATTTAAAGCGACGGAATTATCAAATCATTTAATTGGAAATTATGTAATTGCTCCTGACGACTCCGATTGAATGACAGAAGAGACAATTTAAGAAAATGTCGAGGAAGGTGTATTTTTGCATGAGGAGGTGACGATATTATACCAGATTTGGGTGATGAAAATAATCATGTGCCACTAAATTTGGTCCGAAATTACTAATAATGTGTAAAAACATTTTGTGTATATTGCCTCAAAGACGAGGACCGACTCGTGAAGCAATTGGCCGAACTTATCCTTTATCGTGCTTCTAACAATTTGAATGCGATGAAATTTTGGACGAAATCCTAAAGTAGACGAATGTTGAAATTAAGAATCCCGTTGAACGACACGAGCTTTTTGTTGTACATTTTCAATCAACAATAGAAGAAAAATATTCTGAAAATAACTTTAGTTGAAAATAAAAAAGATGAAAGCAACCAGTAAGAAAGTTTCAGTCGAGAAACCCTCACCCTCAATAAAACTTCAAATATCAAGTATTTCTAAGAAAGGAGTGTTACATTTGTATGGGAGTTAGCTTTACTATATACAGAATTTGAGCACAATGAGCGGAATGGTACATTTGTATGGGAGGTACCAGAAGGGCTTTATCCTGTTAAAGCTTAACAAAATACAGAATTTGGGCACTATAGTATCTAGTATATAGATGTTACTAATCGCTTTCAAATATGGGCGGAATGGTACATTTGTATGCGATGTACCAGGGTCCAGACTTCCAATTTGTTTTCCAAAACTTTATCCTGCTACAGCTTAAAAAATATAGAATTTGTGCACGATCACGTTGGGCGTATTGACATTATTACTCCATCTCTAAAGTTGGCGGAATGGTACATTTGTATTTAAGGTACCAGAAGGCGCATGGCTAGACTTCCACTTATCTTCCCCAAAACTTTACCCTGCTATAGCTTTACCAAGTACAGAATTTGGCAAAGATCGCGTTGGGGGTATTTATAATATTAATCGATTTCTAAAGTTGGCGGAATGGTATATTTGTATGGGAGGTACCAGAAGGGGTGTGGCCATGTTGCCCATTTGCAATACCGAGGGTTATCCAATGAGATGTGTTATTGTGAATGGCCCGCTATTTCAGTATCTGTCACTTTTATTCTTTGACATTTGATAAGTAGAAACTACGCCAGTACTAAAAATTGAATGAAACTCGCTTCACCAACGAATTGAAATTATTAAAACTCTTACCAAAAAGGTGAAAATCTTTCAGTCACAGTTCGCAAAACTAAAGCATTACAGAAAATGGTGAAAAAATTCGAGTTGTTGGGACAAATTAGTGATGTGAAGAATAAAACCCGTGCACGTCGCTAAAGAACAACTGAGAATATTGCTGGTATAGCCCAAAGTGTTGAAGAAAACCCAGGTTTGTCCATTCCTCGTCGTTCTTTGAATTGGTCATTCCGCCTCGGTGATAACGTCAACAAGCAAAATTGTTGCATCTGGGGCTCGGAAAACCAAAGAGCCATTGGACCTCACCTTTTCGAAAATGAGGTTGGATCAACAGTCACGGTGTATGGAATGCGCTTTCGAGGGATGATTAATGATTTTTTTTTTGGTCGAAGTTGGATGGTATTTATCTGGACAACGTTTACTTTCAACAAGACGGCGCTGCGTGCCACACAAGCAACGAAACCATTGATCTTTTACGGAAAAAGTCCCGCCCCGCCGCATACGTCGAAGTCTGTATCGTAACTATCTCTCTGTCTTATTTCATAAGTCAAAAAATAAAGCGTACGCCCCCCCCCCTTCCTTTCTTAATCATCTGCACCATGCTTTTTTATTTTTTATTATGTAGAAAAAAAATTGGTTTATTTTTCATACCTGCAAATTTAGGGTCAAGTGACCCAAATTAAAAAACGAAATTTTACCTAAAATAAATGAAAAGTTCCCCAAAATTTATGGGGGACTTTTCATATGAAAAATTCCCCAATTTTGTATAGAATTTTTTTTGGGTCATTTTTCGTTTTTTTTTTTGTGGGGCATTTTGCATTTGGGGCATTTTTCATAGAGCCACCGAGATCTTGTGATTTAACATCTTGCGACTTCTTCCTTTGGGGCCACGTGAGGTCTACGCCAAAAGCCTAGCGACTTTTTCAAGACCTCAAAGATAAAATTCGTGAAGCTATCTAGGACATAGGGCAGCCACTTTGCGATTTGGTTTTGGAAAATTTCATTAAAAGGATATGGTGCTGTAAGCGTGCTCGTGGAGGCCATTTGGCTGATGTTGTTTTTCATTATTAACGGCATACCTTCCTCATTATAAAGAAATAAACATCCTATCATTTATCTCAAAAATTGGAATTTTTTTTAATATCAAAAGAACACCTCTTATTGGAAAAACCTTTACTAATGTAATCTTTAAAAACTAGTACCTACTAGAGACAAAAAATGGGCTGAATAGAGAAATGCTCGAAAATAAACCAAATAGCATTAAAAAATTACAGTTTGTGTGATTTCCTTTCTCATTGAATCTAATATTGAATAAATGTTATATGTCGGAGTGTTACGCTGGATTGTTCGCTAAGAATTTCCATGTAAAATAGAACTTCGTCTATTCGACGAAGTTTATCCTTGATGTATGAAAAATATGATTACCCTTTATGGATTGAAAATAAAAATACTTATTCAAGTGACTGAAATAACTATAATGGGTATCTATAAACCTTTGTTTTTTGTTTCAGTAATGAAGTGAAAACTCTTTCCAAAAATTCGCTTTTACTATGTTATATAATTGTTATACATGTACTAATTAAAAACTTTTCCTTTTCAGGTAAAATGTTATACGATACTGTGTTCAGGTATGTTATGATTTTCAATTGTGGTACATAATTATTTGCATTGGAAACCGAGATAATATAAAAAAATGATGTATCATTTGATACACTTAACGTAAATTTAATATATAAAAACACGATCGACTAAAATTAACAATCAAACAGTTTAAAAACTTTTAAATAAATTTTATAAATTCCTGGTATGTATATGAAGCATACAGAATCAGAAGTTTTTATGGTTCTGGCATAGCTTTCAGGAAAAACATTCGAAACAAATATCGTCGGTATCCTGCAAAAAGGTGTACCTGAAACCTAAGAATGCAAAAGTGTCACAAAAGTCATAGTCTATGCCCTGAAAAATATATCAAGTTAAAATTAGTTAAGTATTTTATTTAAGCATAATTATTGCTGCCACGCGGAAAAGCATGAGTTTGGATGTGGATTTGTGGTCGGCAAGAGACTACGACACCTGGTCTCTAGGTTTACTCCTGTCAGTGAACGAACCGCCACCATAAGACTAAAGGCAAAATTTTTCTACATCACGCTGATATGTGCTCATGCTCCGACGGAGGAGAAAAGTGACGAGGTCAAAGACGAATTCTACGCCCAACTTGAAGAAACATATGACCGTAGCCCGGGCCATGATGTTAAAATCGTGCTGGGAGATTTTAATGCCAAAATAGGCCGGGAGAATGTCTTTAGCCCAACAGTCGGAAAATTTAGTCTGCATACTGACACATCGCCAAACGGAATCAGACTGATTGATTTCTCTGCAGCAAGGAACATGGTAATTAGCAGCACACGATTTGACCACAAAAACATTCACAAAGCAACGTGGATATCTCCCGATCAAGTAACGAGAAACCAAATTGATCACGTGGTAATCGATGGAAGGCACGCGTCAAGTGTCTTAGACGTACGAGTGATCAGAGGCGCGAACATCAACTCGGATCACCACCTCACTGCAGTGAAGGTGCGTACTAGGCTAAGCAGAGCGAAAACCCTGCGTAACCAGGCACAGAGAAAGCTGGACATCGCTAAACTGCAGACCGCGGAGATAGCCAACGCCTATTCTGACCAACTCACTCAACTACTTCTTGATGCTCCAACTCCCGAAAATACTAGCGCGCAATGGCAATATATTGCCCACTCGATGGAAAGGACTGCGCGGTCCGTACTAGGGTATGTGAAGCCCTTTAACGATAATGCCTGGTACGATGACCAATGCCGCGATGCCACCCGGGAACAAGATGCTGCATACAGGGGCAAACTGCAGCCAATGGCAACGCGAGCTGTTCATGAAAAGTATAGGGAGAGGAGGCGGGAGGCGACTCGACTCTTCAGGCGAAAAAAACGAGAGCTTAAGGAGCGGAATAATGTGTGCATTGAAGATTACAGGAACAGAGGTGAAGCCCGAAAATTCTATCAGAAGATAAAACGAAAGGTACATGGAACAGGTCTTCCCTCCTGTAAAGACAAGGATGGTCATCTCGTCACTGACTCCGAGAGCGTACTGAGAATATATAAAGATCACTTCTGCAGCCTATTGATGTGTGAAAACTCGGCTGATGAAGACTGTGCACCAATCCAAGATGATAACATTGAGTGTCCACCTCCGAGCCAAGCTGAGATAACAACTGCCATATCCCGCCTAAAGAACAACAAGGCCGCTGGGGCTGATGGTCTTCCAGCTGAGTTGTTTAAGGCGGGTGGAGATGAGCTTGTTTTAAGCATGCAACAGCTCATAGAGAACATTTGGCTTCAGGAGAGCATGCCAGAGGATTGGAATCTCAGTGTGCTATGTCCAATCTACAAAAAAGGTGACCGTAGTGAGTGTAAAAACTATCGTGGAATTAGCCTCTTACCCATTGCGTATAAGGTCCTGTCTAGCATACTGTGTGAACGTCTAAAGCCAATTGTGGAAAACCTGATTGGACCTTATCAGTGCGGCTTTAGACCAGGCAAATCCACGACGGATCAGATATTTACACTACGGCAAATTCTTGAGAAAACCCATGAGAAGCAAATCGACACTTACCACCTCTTTGTCGATTACAAAGCTGCCTTCGATAGTCCCATCAGGCATCGACTATACGAAGCCATGTCTGAGTTCGGTATTCCTGCGAAGATTATTCGTCTCTGCCGGTGTACCCTTACGAATACCAAATCCTCTGTTCGGATTGGCAAGGATTTATCTGCACCATTCGATACGACGAGAGGTCTTAGACAGGGTGACGGTTTGTCATGTATGCTGTTCAACATAGTGATGGAGAAGGTGTTAAGGAAAGCAGCGGTTAACATGTCTGGCACCATATTTAATAAGAGCCACATGCTGCTCGCATATGCCGATGATATCGACATTATCGGTCGAACAATGCGAGAGGTAACAGCTGTTTTCACATCAGTCGAAAGGGAGTCAGCGAAAATGGGTTTGGCAGTGAATGAGGACAAGACGAAGTTAATGGTATCATCGAACAAAGTGTCCACCCGTTGGGGACGCAGCGTGAACGTTGAAAACTATTGCTTTGAGGTAGTGGATGAATTTATCTACCTTGGATCCGCCATGAACAAGAACAACAGTGTCAGCCTCGAAATAAAACGGAGAATAGTGCTTGCTAACAGGTGTTTCTTTGGACTACGCGAGCACTTTATAAACACCACCCTATCTCGAACTACCAAAGTCCAGCTGTACCAGGTACTAATTTTACCGGTCCTGTTGTACGCCTCAGAATCTTGGGTGCTTACACAGGCAGATGCAGCTCATCTGGCGGTGTTTGAGAGAAAAATACTCCGCAAAATATATGGACCCATTTGCGTAAACGGCGAGTTTAGGATTCGGATGAACCATGAGCTGTACGAGTTATACCACGACATTGATGTCGTCAAGCGGATCAAAGTGCAACGATTACGCTGGCTAGGCCATGTCGTGAGAATGGATGAGGAAACTCCAGCGCGAAAGGTATTCTATCAGGACCTCGAAGGACGGCGCAAAAGAGGCAGACCGCGACTACGTTGGAAGGACCAGGTGGAGGAATCACTGACGCTGCTTGGTAGGACTGACTGGAGACGGTGCGCACAAGATCGAAGCGAATGGAAATCTTTGATCATTTCGGCCTCTGACTTAGGCACTAAGATATAAATATATATATGTGTCAAGTTGTTTTAAAGGCTAATAATAATAATAATTATTGTTATTTGTTATTGTATCTTTTTATTTTAAATATTTATCAGTAATTTTTATGCATAACTAACTCTGTTTTATCAACGTATTTCTACGTAACTTACGTTTGACTTTACGAATAATTCGGCACCATAGTAATCGTTAGTTGCAGTATCAGTGAAGCTAATAAAGACAGTTTATCTTCACCAGTTGTACTGTTTCCTACGTACACATGTCCACTTTCGGTACATTCAAAGTGGAAATATCTTAAAACAAAAAATGGTAAATGAATTGTTTTAAAATGGTTAACAATATAAAAAAAAACATTGTTTATTACCGGCAACACCAGCATTGTGTTGCCTGTGTATTGTTGTAGCGTAATCGCCTGAATGAAATGAAAAATACATAGGCAGACACAACACAACACACAAAAAAACAACAATGTTCAGCGAAAACAACAACTTTAGCAGCAGCAATTTCAACACTTATACACGGAGATGAAACACAAACATCAAGCAAATTCTCACACTTGGACTGACATTTCATGTATGGACTTACGTATTCATGTGGCGTGTGGCATAGGGTTTGTAATCCGACCACCCCCACTCATACAAAGCTTAACAAAGAACTGAAAAAGAACTTCATGTGTGTGATTGTGTGTGTTGATACGAAGAACAAATTCAAAGTTAAAAGTACATTTTTCCTGCTTTCATTTAACTTGAAATAAAAAAGTTTACTTTTCATTGCAAAATTTGGCATTTGGCTGGCAATGGCATAGAAAATAAGATTCATTTTTCCCGTTCTGTGGGACCGTTTTAGTGATGTCAACAATTCAAAATAAAAACTAATGAATGTTTTACCAGCAGGTGTGCTTTCTTTGATTTCTCGTTTTACTGCCTGTATGACAAATATTCGATATCTTAGTACATAAGAGCGAAAAGATTTGTATCTTATATGTCAATTGTAAAGTTAATATCTAAAAATATTTATGTTTTTTGTAATTTTTGGACACACAATGTAACTGTGTGGTCGGTTTTGAAAATAGGGTACTTGCATTTCTGATATATCAAGTGGGCGTGAATCCGCCCATTGGACCCTATTTTTGAAACCTAAATATCTGAAGGAGTGTTTCTCCAATCGCCTTGAAACTTTGCATTTGGCAACAAAATTCGTGATTCAATAAAAAAAATGGGAAGCATTGAATCAGTGGGTGTGGTATAAAACTTATAATTTAATTAAAAAGGCTGTATCCCATGTACTATAAACGTAAATAGCTAATATGGCTTATACGTATGTGTGGTTGTATGAATGACAGCCAAAGTGGAAGTGGGATGTGATAAGCCCCATTAAAAAGAAACCGTTATAACAGTCATAATAATAGTTTTCGCAGTATAGGAGAATTATAACCAGACTATTTGGAACCTAGTTGGCAAAAAGGGCCGAGGCATCGCCCACACACGTCAATTTTTGACCATTAAATATTTGTCTGAAAAAAATAAAATTCCATATTCGATATTAGGGCATTAGAGTCTCAGACTGTTATGTCCCATATACAAGAAAGGAGATCGTAGTGAATGTAAGAACTACCGTGGAATAAGCCTATTACCATTTGCGTATTAGGTCCTTTCAAGCATATTGTGTGAACGTCTAAAGCCAATTGTAGAAAATCAAATTGGACCATATCAGTGCGGCTTTAGACCTGGCAAATCTACGACGGATAAAATATTCACCTTACGGCAAATCCTGGGAAAAACTCATGAAAAGCAGATCGACACCTACCACCTCTTTGTCCACTTTAAAGCTGCCTTCGACTCTTCGATACGGAATAGGCTTTATGAGGCCATGTCTGAGTTTGGTATTCCTGCAAAGCTAATTCAACTTTGCAGATGTAGCTTGGACAACACCAAATCCTCGGTTAGTCTGATCCATTCAACACAGAAAGAGGTCTCAGGCAGGGTGATAGCTTGTTCTGTACACTATTTAACATAGTTATGAAGAAGGTGATGAGAAAGGCTGGTGTCAACATGTGTGGCACCATATTCCACAAGAGCCACATGCCACTAGCCTATGTCGATGATATAGACATCATTGGCCGAAATCTGCGGGATGTTACTGCAGTTTTCTCATCACTAGAAAAGGAGTCAGGTTTTGCGGTCAACGAGGACAAAACAAAAATAATGATTTCGACGAACAAAGAGTCCTGTCGATTGGGACGCACCGTGAACGTTGACAATTATTGATTTGAGATAGTCGTTGAGTTTATCTACTTAGGATCTTCCGTCAAAAAGAAAAATAATGTCAGCCAAGAAATTAAGCGGAGAATAGTGCTAGCCAATAGATGTTTCCACTGACTTCGGCAACACTTTAGTAACACCAACTTATTTCGCGTATAATGTTCGCTTGTGAAAATGAGACTCAGGAATAAAGATGAACTATATCGGTTCACGCCTTCTGGTACCTCCCATACAAAATTACCTATTTTTGGAAAATTAAAATTTCTTCCATAACTTCCAAACGGACACTTGGATGGTAATGAAAATTGATCGGTAAATTTATCTTCTGATAGTAGGCAAAATCTCAGAAAACCTAACTATTTGACACACCCCTGTTGGTACCTCCCATACAAATGACCGACCCAGTAAAATTTTGCGTAGGGTGTACGGTTATGAAGATTTTACTCAGGTATGAATTTGGACTATATCGGATCACCCCTTCTGGTACCACCCATACAAAATTACTTTGTTTGGAAAATTAATATTTCTCCCATAACTTCTAAACCGGCACCTGGGGGGATAATCAAATTTTGTCAGTTAATTTATCTTGTATTAGGAGGCAAAGCCTTAGCAACCCTAACTATTTGCCAAAGTAAGCGATCATTGAACGTTGATTTACGAAAAAAAATCAGACACGTTGTGCTGCCCCTAATTGTACATTCTGTACAAATAGGTAAAATTTTGTATGTTTTTGCTCTACATGCAGACAAAAAATAATACATAAGTAATTTTATTTTAAAAATCTATTAATTTCAAGAACTCAAGACTTAAACAATATCTTATATTGGGTTATGGTATTTATCAGTCAGTTTACCTGACTGAAATTTCTGTACTGGTTTTCTTTATTTTAAATGTAAATATTGTGCATACTTTTCTTTACAAGATGTCCGAACTTCAAAATGGGTCTCCTTTCGTTCAGAAAATGTTGGCTGTTAATAGAGCAATTAAAACATTTTTCTTACAAAAAAGGTGAATTTGTATGGGTTTTTCACGGGACCGGCCTTGGCATAGTGGTTAGAACACGCGACTACCATGCGGGAGATCACAGGTTCAACTCCTGGCTCCAGTCATCTTAGAAAAAAAAGGAATATGAATTTTCTTTCATGGAATGTTGTTGACAGCAACTTCGCAGTATAAGTGTTGAGTCAATCGGCATGTCTAGTAAGAGCCTCTCAAACAGTGACTTTCGTCTGTCTGTCCCCGCGATTACAGCCGCAGTTTAGGAGATATCGAGCTGAAATTTGGAATGCAAGCTTTTGTCCCCAAAGCGGAGGTTAAGTTCTGAGATGATCCCGATCGGTCAAAAACTACTCCCACCTCCCATTCAAAATCCCTCTTTTTGGGGTCTGTCCCTGCGATTACAGCCATAGTTTCAAGCTTAAATTTTATATGTAAGCTTTCCTACACTAAGCGGAGCTTGAGTAGTAAGATGGGACCGATCGGTGGAAAACTACTCCCACCTCCTATACAAAATCCCTCTTTTTAGGGGTGTCCGTATGCCAGTCACCGCCATTACAGCAGTAATTTAAGAGCAATCAAGCTGAAATATTATACGCAAGTTTTGCTGCTCTAAGTGGAGGTTGAGTTCTAAGATGAACCCGATCGGTTAAAATCTTCTCCCACCTCCCATACATAATCCCTTTTTTGGGGGTGTCCGTATGTCTGTCCCCGCGATTACAGCAGTAATTTAAGAGCAATCAAGCTGAAATATTATACGCAAGTTTTGCTGCCCTAAATGGAGGATAAGTTCTAAGATGAGCCCGATCGGTAAAAAACTACTCCCACCTCCCATACAAACTCCCCCGTTTTTTGGTATCCCTAAGATTGCAGTTGTAGTTTAAGGGCAATCAAGCTGAAATTTTGTACGCAAGCTTGCCTACACCAACTGGAGTTTGAGTAGTAAGATGAGACCGATCGGTCAAAAACTACTCCCACCTCCCATACAAAATCCCTCTTTTTGGGGGTGTCCGTATGTCAGTCCCCGCGATTGCAGGAGTAATTTAAGAGAAATCAAGCTGAAATATTGTATGAAAGTTTTTCTGCTCTAAGCGGAGGTTGAGTGTTAAAATGAGAACGATCGGTCAAAAACTACTCCCACCTTCCATAAAAACTCTCCCTTTTTTGGGTTTGTCCCTGCGATTGCAGCCGTATTTTAAGAGGTATATAGCTGACATTTTGTACGCAAAACTCAATACCTAAGCGGAGCCTACTTTTTAAGATAACAATGTCGGTCGAAACCTACCCCCACCTCCCACTCAAACTACCTTTTTTGGGGTGTCCGCGTTACTGCCCCTGCTATTATACCCGTAGGTTAGGAAATATTGAGCTGAAATTGTATTTGCAAGCTTTAATCCTATAATAGGAGCTTACGTTTTAAGATGTGCAATATCGGACGAATACTTCTCCCACCTTCCATACAAACTCACCCTTTTTGGGGTTGTCAGTATGTATGTCCTTATAGTTTATGAGCTTTCGGTTTGGAATTTGGTATGAGAGCTTGTGTCCAGAAGCAGAGGTTAAGTTCTTAGATAGGCATGATCGGATTTAAACTACTCCCACATCCCACACAACTTTCAATTTTTTGGGAGTTACAAAATTCATAAAAATAAGCTCCAACTCACAAACTCATAAACTTATAGGTAAATCGAATAAAATCGATACAAAATTACTCACAAAATGGATGTGTGAAGCTAAAAGTAACGTCCACTTCTCACCAACTCCCCTGTTTTGTGGTACAAAGTTTAATTAAATATAGTTGTAGTCCAAATAACCATTTTTAACACCATTTTTACAAAGGCTGCAGGGTATCTGAGCTTCGGCATAGCCGAAGATAACCGTCTTACTAGTTATGAATAGAGTGTATTAATTTCTATACTGAATCGTTTAAATTTGTACCGCACCAACTGTTGTTATAATAATGGAAAAAATTATGTTTCCGACTTCTGCACAATTCAGTAAATTATCGCTTCAAACTCTAACAAAACTACAGCATTTCTCATCCTTTCATATAGAGTAGAAAAAGTGACTTGTTGTTAAAAAATCGTCAAATTTCCTTAAAATCACCAGAGTTAGCAACGCTGGTAAGGTTGCTTTTTGTAGAGAAACCAACACATGCTGCCTGCAGTACACCACAATGCGCCGGTCGTGTTTTCTATTGTATTCTTTTGTCTGATGCTGTTGTCTGCAGTTTGCCACATTTGTATTGTGTTGGTAACACCAGTGAATGGTGATGACGATGATATGCTTTTCGGTTTTCTTTGGTTTGGTCTCAGCTAAAAAAAATGTTTGTGTTTTATAACTGAATGTATGTTTGTTTGTGTGTAATTCATTATATATGTACACGTGTGTATGTGTAAGCGCAATCGCGTAAATATATATTTGTTGCATTAGTCTTTGTTAATTTTTATCATAGTAAACTGGCAGGAGTTACAGAACCATTAACTGCGGTTTATAATTGAAACGCGTTGCAGCTATAAAGTGGCCAACATGGAGGTTTTAACCGTACCCAATATAACTAGTTAACTTGACTGTTTTCAAAAGGGAAGTGCTATTCTTTAATACGAATAATACGGAATTATTATTTGATAAATACGATTGGCTATGACCATATTTTCTAGAATTAATTTTAAGCACAAATCGCCCCTTCATAAAACAATAGTGTATAATTTTTTGACTTTTTCGAGATAATGGAGTTATAAGTTTTTGTGTTATTAGACATCTGGGAAAACAGCAAAATTTCAGATAAAAAAATTTGAAGAATAACACTAGTTTACATTATAATAATAATAATAATAATTCGAATTCGTGGCTGAATCCGAAACAGCTGTACAGACTGCCTGGCATTATGAGAATATCATTCTGCTAACTTCTTTCAAAACCCTTGGTCTTGAGCTTGAGATAAATTCCAAAGTCAATGTTTATACAAACAGACCGAATAAACACAAACACAAGGATAATAATTTTTTACTATAAATTTCGGTCTCCTAAACACGAATATGAGATTTAAAAAATTGTACTCTGATTAGTTTTCAAGATATGAATTTTTGAATTATTTTGCAAATTTTTCATGAGATGCATCAGCTTATTGGGGAATAACTCGTAAACGGGTCCAACGATTTAAACAGGAGTGGTCTCCAATTAAAGACAGTGTGCTCCCCTAAAACTTCTCTATACAAACCTTTAACTTCGGTTGGGTAGTTTTGATGATAGGAGTATTTTAAGTTTAAAAAACTAGTTTTTTTGTGCAAAAATCACGGTTTTAAATTGATAAAAAAATTTATATAAAAAATAAATCGATAAAATAAATTAAATTTCATAAATTTAGTATAAAGATTGGACTTCCCCGAGTAAACCAAGCTACAGTTTATAAAAATTGGGTGATAAGAGGGACAGTTACACGTTTTTTAAGAGGGCACTACAAATGGTAATTTTTTTGATTTTTAGCATATCTGCAGGCTTGAAGCTAAACTTTACTTTGCATGAAAATACCGACTAAAAGTGGAAATGACACTGTTTTCTGGGTTGATCATGCATCACAAAAATGCTTAAATTGAAATCCAATCTGATCCTTTTTAGAAAATATCAATATACTAGCTGACCCGGCAAACGTTGTTCTGCCATACAACTTCGGATCCGGCGAACTTCGTCTCGCTCTCAAGCTAACACCTTCATATAAGCTCCAGGATAGTAGTAAACACAGATAGTCCAAATTTTAATGTGATTTGTTTGAATTTAATGAAAATCAGTAAAGAGCGATCTGATAAACAATGTTTCTCGATTTGTTTTCCGGCACAAAAATAAACAATGAAGACGGTTTGCCAACACGCGAACAGGCAACGTACAGCTGACCGTTCGAAAAGCAGGGAAATTTGAGATTGAACCCACAAACTTCGAACGATTCTGCGATTTACTGATTGTCATCGCAAAAGCCGATCAAATGGGTAATTCAATTCGCTTGAGGATCGTTTGGAATAATAGGAATTCGTGGGATATTGGCTTCCTTGGATATTGTGCACGTTGGCTTGTCAACCGTGAGAAGATTCATCGGCAGCTTCAAAGCGGAATATGTAGTTCGACCAGCTTTCAACAATGTGGTAGCAATAGCAGAGAATGCAACAGCTAACGTAATTTGCGATCTTGACGAATTGTTGCCAGAGTCGAATCGTACACGTTCGTTTGCTCGGTATTTAACAACGGCACATTTGTTCGGACTCTTTCAGTCAGCTCATCTCGATCAAAGCCATGCTCTCGTTGCAATTCGCGATTAAATGCATCGTGCATCGAACAATTTGGCGCTGGTATTTCCAATTTCGACAGTAGATTGTCGCACATGTCTTAGATCAGAAGTTAATTTAAGATCGAAATTCGATGTTGTCGTGCGAACTATGTGCAAAATGTTGTCAGCCACCTCATCCTTGTATATGTTCCACAATGCGCTCGGGTTCGAGGGATGACAAACTGATGATCGCAAACAATGTACGAATTTTTATCGGTGGAGCAGAAACAGTTGCCTCGTCGAGCGTTGAGTCCCAATGCGTATCGTTTTCGAGCAAAGGTAAACGTTAGCAAGCTTCTCGAAATGCGGCGACTGATTGAAAAGAATAAAACTGACGTACATGTCAACGTAGTACTGTTGAAAAACAGGAAATATCTTAACGGATGATTGTCAACATCTTGCCGAATCATCAATCCACACGCGTAAAAATTCATTGAGCTAACCATTTTATTCGTTTCTTTTCCTGAAATACGAATACGAACTTAAATGGAGAATGAAAAAAAATGATGACTTTTTAACAATCCTTTCGCTATATTGACCATCTTCAAATTGAGGTGATAGCCATCATCTCCACAGTCTCGTATAGGTGCTGTAGTTGTCTACCATCTCGACAATATCGCGTGATTACACATTCTCCTCAACAATCACCACTGCGACTTCATTTATAGTGGGCGCTTTAAATTGTCTTGCATAGAGGGTATTTTCTCTGCTCTGATAATGATCTTGTGGTCGTCATAATGCATAGTGCGGTTTTCAGCAATCGTAATGCTCATGCCGAAGATTTTTCAATTGTTCTACCATTTCACGTTGAGTCTTTAAACATAATAAATTTAACAATAATCCGAAATTTCCCAAGCATCATAACGAATTTTCCACCTTTACGTCGACTGAAATCATTAAATCAAGCGATATAATGCATAATTTATCGGAAAATCCAAATTTTTCGAGTTTTTTCGAGAATTTTTCTATTTTCCCATTCTAAAATTCATTTCGGAAAAATTATCCGAAATTTTAACATCGTCTAAATCAAATCATGCCATTTTTCCGTAATTTTCCAACAAACATTTTCTATTTTTCCACTCGAAAAGCCACTACGGAACAATTGCACACACAATTTTATACAAAAATTTAATTTGCGATTTTCATCAAATCAATGATTTGTCCAAAAAGTCCAAGTTTTTCCTGAATTTTCCGAGATTTCCACCAAAAAGTTTTCTATTTATCCATTCGAAAAGTCATTTCGGAATAATTATCCGACAATTCAGTTATATCGTTCAAAATTATCAAATCACACAACAATATGTCGTCGAAAAAAAAAATAAAAATTTTCCGGAATTTTCCGAGTTTATCAACAAAATTTTTTTATTTTTCCATTCGAAAATCTATTCGTAACAATTGCACACATAATTCCATACAAAACAGCAATTTTAGATTTTTCGAATTTTCCGACTTTTCCGGAGGATTTTCCCAAAATTTTCTTTTACATAAACCTGCTCCTGGCAACTACGAACAAATGAAAAAAAATTTCAGCAAAATCGGCCCAGCCGTTCTCAATTGATGAATTACTATACATTTTTGCCACCATTTTTATATATATAGATTTCATTTCTGCCGACTGGACCACAGTAAACGATGACAGTAAAAAACTGGACAAACGAGATAAAAGCTGTTTACTTATTAAAAAGGACACAAGCAGTGATTCATGCATGAGCATTGATTTGCTGCAACCTGGAGACTTAAAGTGCATTTTAAGCCTATATTTTTAAAAAATATCGATATATTTAATTTTGTACATTAAAGTCTTGAAAGTCTTTGTACATTAATGGAATATAATCTACTAGTAGACTAATTACACCAGTTTACAAATCTTTATTTTTTGTCAGCTGCAGAGTTCTAAATATTTTTCTTCTATAGATTTCGGCCTCCTAAACACGAGATTTAAAAAATTTTCCTCTGATTAGTTTTCAAGATATGAATTTTTGAATTCAAAGTACCATGATGGCATGATGACAGTCAGTTTACCTGACCAAAATTTCTGTACTGGTTTTTGGTATGTAGAATTTTTAAGTAATTTAGATGCATTTTTTACCACGATGTGCAGCTATTTGCCACCACCCCAAGAATGTATGTGCAGGTACTATAAGGGCCGACCATTTTAATTAACTGGTAATAGTAGACAAGCATTCAGAAAACCGTACCCTTTGCCACACCCTTTCTAGTACCTCCTATACAATTGATCAAATTGATTACGTACACTGAATTCAGTCATATTTTGCGTGACGTTGTTGCTTATAAATTTTTTTTACAGAAATGAATATGGACTATATCGACTGAACTATTCCGATAGCTCTCATACAGAATTACCAATTTTTGAAAATCTTCTACACTATCAACAAGCGGTTATTTATATTTGATCAAATCAATTATTTTGTAGTAGCTGACTAAACTTTAGAAAACCAAAACCTTATTTACAGAGTGAGTGTTTTCATAAGGTAGTTGACACACACAGTTAATTGTCAAAAAAAGATATTTGCTACAATCTTCTTTTAAATAAAGCCCCCAAATGTAGGGTTAAATTCATCATATCTCTTTAAAATAGTGCACAAATCACTCTACAACAACAGTTCTTATACCCAAGTAATTATTAGCATTTCATATATCGCTCGTTTTGTGCAAGACCGTCATAACTCAAAAAATGTGATTTTTAAGTTGATGATGTAAAATTGTTCATTTCATAATAAAAAATTCATGTTAATATCTTTTATACACTCCTCATTAAAGCTTTTTGAAATCCTCCATTTCGTACAAGCTGGGTGTATATTACAAACTTTATACGCGTTTATCTCGGAATCGATTTTTTGAGTTATGTCGGTCTTGCACAAAACGAGCGATATGTAATATCTTTATTCCTACATAAGCAATTTGATATAACACCTACTCGACTATTATATTTATTAAATTTGAAAAGAAAAATGAAGTAAAAACTACAAAAAAAATTAAATTCGGTTTAAATGCCCCACTTAACCGTCATTTCATTTTTTACATTATGGCACTGAAATCATTCACATTCTCCGACAATGACAAACAATGTCTGGCAGGGACAATGATAACAAAAAAAAAAAAAAGCTAGGAAACAGCGACAAAGCAAAACAAGACGCAATGTATAGACATTGTGTAATAGAACTTCGCTTTCTTACATCGTGGTATAAAAGGTGCTTATATACAAACTACAATAGAGTGTGGGAAGCAACATATTACAATGGGCTATACTCAAAGGACATCTGTTGTAAAGATATTTTTAAGCATTATTAGGATTAAGAGCACTGACGTGATTGACTATTTCTTTATATTGTGTGTTTCTGGAATAATATTAAATAAAGTTTGAAATATTTTGTTAATAACATTATGTTATTTGTATTTTGTGTCATAAGTAATTTCCTAGAAATAAGTATTTTGGTGGCTCTTACAGTTTTACGATTTAAAGACTGGCATTAGTTACATGATATTAGCTATAAAGACAAACGTTTAGGTATAAAATCGCATTAGCCATGGATCATATGACTTGCTATTACATATTTAAATTTACTTGGTGGTTTGGTCAATACTGCGTAATAAATAATTTGGAACTTTGTACATTTTGTTTCTTATTATGTTATTTTAATTTACATGGCTCAAGAGTTGTATATTAAGAGAATTTCCGTGCGGTAGTGTTAAGAATAGGAATGGGGCATTTTCTAATTTGAGGTTTCTGATCGTTTCTGGAGCTCTATTTGGATGTTCCCAAGCAGCTCACAACGTCCGATAGATCACGTATTCCCCGGGCAATGCCACTGAAGGCGAAATGTTGAGTAACTTAATCGGCATGCTACCACCGATGCGTCTTAGGAAGTAGGTAACAGAAGTTTCTGAAGCTAGGATCGGGCGCGGTGGCCTAACAAGCCACTGCCCTTACACAAAACAATTATTATGAAAACTTGAAGAAAAGAAAAAACATAAATCCCCCAAATGTTGATGACCCTCGCAAACGATATAAGGACCATGACTTAAGGATATACACCTGGACTATCCGAACTCTATACAGAGTGCCTCTATCTAACTGGCGGATGTCCTCGACAAATATAAGGCTGACATCACTGCCATACAGGAATTGAGATGGACGGGACAGGGATGCCCACGACGAAAGAACTGTGACATCTATTACAGCTGCCATGCAGCGTCACGAATTTGTATGTGGTTTCATAGTCGGCAAGAGACGTCGACACCTGGTCTAGCGGTTTAACCCTGTAAGTGACCGAATAGCCACTATTCGCATCCAGGCGAAATAATTGTACATTACGCTGATTTGTGTACACGCCCCGACTGAAGACAAAGACAGTGACATTAAAGATGCTTTCTTTGAGGGCCCTGCACATGACATTAAAATTGTTCTGGGAGAAAATGCTATTGGTTCCCCAGTCGGAGAATTCAGTCTACACAACCACACCTCCGATAATGGATACAGATTGTTTAGTTTCGCGTCGGCAAGAAACATGGTTGTGAGTGGAACCAGATTCCCGCATAAAGATATCCACAAGGCGACCTGGATATCTCCCGATCAAAATAAAAGAAATTAGATTCATCACGTAGTAATTGATGGAAGACATGTCTCAAGCGTTATGGACGTGCGTGTGATGCGTGGTGCAAATATTGACTCGGATCACCACCTAGTTGCAGCCAAGGTACGCACATGATTAAGTAGTGCTAAAAACACCCGTAATCAAACGCAAAGGAAGCTAGACATCACAAAGCTGTTTACTACCGAGATAGCCAATGCCTACTTTAACCACATTTCTTAATTACTCCAAACAAACCCCCCTAGTTCTGATGTTCCCGACACACAGTCGCAGCATATTGCGAATTCTATGACCGCTGCCGCAACGACCGTACTGGTTTATAAAAAACCACGCTCAGACAAGACCTGGTACGATGATGAATGTCGCGAAATGTCTGAGCAAATAGTTGCTGTATGCAAAGCAAAAGTGCAGCCAATGTTGACGCGTGCGGTGACGGAGCGATATAAAGAGAAAAGGAGGGAGATGAAACGCCTGTTCAGGCGGAACAAGCGTCTGTGGAAGAAAAGAGAGAGCCAGGACATCGAAAACTACAGGGATAGAGGTGAGGCCGGAAAGTTCTACCAAAAGATAAAAAGTAAAAGTTTTGAACAGGGGTCCCCACCTGTAAGGAAAGAGACGGAAATCTGGTCACGCATACTCAGAGTGTACTGCAAATATGGAGGGAACACTTTAAATCTCTCCTCGTTCCCGAAGGCATCATAAGTCACGAAATCGCACCAATCATCGACGATAGAGTAGACTGTCCACCACTGATCCAAAGCGAGTTCAGGACGGCAATTGCACGGCTTAATAATAACAAATATGCAGGAGCCGATGGACTGCCGACAGAGCTTTTTTGAAGCCGGCGGCGATGAGCTGGTAACATGCATTCACCAGCTCAAAAACACGATTTGGCTCAAGGAGTGTATACCCGACGATTGGAATCTGAGTGTGCTATGTCCCGTGCTTAAGAAAGGCGATCCAAGTGTATCGCGGGATTAGCGTTTTACCCATCGCATACAAGGTTCTGTCTAGTATGTTATGTGAAAGACTAAAGCCTATTCTGGTGAACCTGATTAAACCTTATCAGTGTGGCTTTAGACCTGGTAAATCTGACCAGATATTCACACTACGACAAATCCTGGAGAAGACCAGAAATGAAGATCGACACCTACCATTTGTTCATCGATTACAAAGCTGCATTCGGCAGTCCGATACGACAGAAACCTGCTGCTAGCGTATGCCGATGATATAGATATCATTACCCAAGGACTGCCGGATGTTACCGCGGCCTTTTTAGGCATTGATAGCCTGTCTGCAGAAGTGGTTCTGACGATAAATGAGGTCAAAACAAAGATATTTTTTTAAACGCACACAGAGTCTACTCGTTTTGGGAGGCTGCTTGAAGGTTGATGGGTAACTTTGAAGTCATAGGTTATATTATTTGCATTGACTCTGGAAATCAAGACACGAGTGTTGCTCGTAAACCGCTGCTACTGTATGCTAAGCAAGCGATTTAATGTCTTTCAGAACAGAGATCCAGCTGTACAAGTCACTGATCCTACCGCAGAATTTTGGGTGATGACTAGGGCGACCAATTTTCAGCACATGCTGAATATTGCTGATGCTGCTTAATTTAACGATTTCAAGCGATCTTGCTTATTTAAAAGGTTTGTGCTTTTTCATGCTGTTTTTGCCCTTATTTAAATTTTTGATACATTTTGATAAGATATGTTTTTATCAATTGAAAATTTTTACATATCACAAGCCCTTGCGGTTCATAAAAATATGACAGGTAGAATTCAATTTGCAAATTATCCTCTTATTTTACACACAGCCTGTGTTCAAGATTTTGTAATAGCCCTATTTTTATCGATAGCTTAGATCGTTCGATTCGTTATATTGCTATAGTTTTCAGGCGCCTTATCGAAAACAAAAATTTAAACTAATGAAACCTAATGTGCCTCTATAACCTAAACCAATAACGACACGATGAGGAACGTGGTTGGAAGCAGCGGAGTATTATACAAATTATTTGGAAGACATGTGGGAAGTCATTCAAGAGTTTAACGAAAATGATTCTGAAGCATTGCGATAAAGCGAAGAGGTTCTTTCTAATGAAAATTTGTAATCCGACTTTTCCTTCATAAAAATTAACTTTAAGTGCATCCGGCATGCCATCACAAAAATTGAGTCAAGCGGATTGCCATTGAATGAAAGCTTGGAAACAGTAAAATCAATTCAACATGCTATAGAAAAACATCTGATAAAAATTATTTTAAAAAAATGACTGCCGTTCTTTCTCGAAATCCTGGCTTTGTGGAAATCAACAATTTTATTTTTAAAAATTCCAAAACAACAAGTGCGTTTATGGGAAAATATTCGCCTGCTGAATCAACATTTTTTAAATACGCTCCCGTTTCATCGTGTGACGTGGAACGCGTTTTTTTTATATATGGTAATTTTTTTACAAACCAGCGTAAAATTTTCACCTTGGAAAATTTAAAAATGTACTAAGTGCTTAATTGTAATCGTGACATTGACCAAGGTATAATCTCACTTTAAGAAATTTTTTTTTTGGTTTAAAAATTACTTTCTTTGTATGAATACACAATTAAATAATTTGGTTAATTTACTTATTGTTTTTTATTACTTCTTTAATAGATGTGAAATTTTTTTTGTTTGTTTTTCAATAAATAAAAAAATTATAAATGCTGAATATAAAATCTATCGTGCTTATTTCAAGGGTTTTTCATGCTGTTTTAAGTACTGAAAACCGTTTTTTTCGTGCTGAAAAATGGTCGCCCTAGTGATGACACAAGCGGATCAATCAATTCTGGGAAAGAAAAATACTTCATAAAATGTTTGGACTCATCATCGTTAACGGTGAGTACCGTCGAATTAACCATGACCTCTATAAGCAGTATAATGACATCAACGTAGTCAAGCTAGTTCAAATAGAGCAAGTTCGCTGGCTTGAACATGTTATACGAATGGATGGGTGGCGCAGGAGGGGTCGACCAAAATTTCATTGGCTGGATCAGGGAAAAGGCTCTTGCCTTAACTTGGTGTAACAAACTACTTACGGAGAGCAAAATACTGAAGCGCTTGTAATTCTTTCCTACGTGCTGCTACTGATTGATGCATTTCTGAAGCTGCTGCCAAATAAGAAGAATAAGTTATTTTATTAATACAATCAATGCTTTGCGGTATCTGGCTTCTGTGATAATAAGAATTTGCAAATTATAATAAAACTTTAATTGATAATTCCGTTATAGGAATCATTATACTCAAGCCACATATTTCCTTTGTAATATTAGATTTTTTCTTGCAACTTAATGGCGCAAGCAGCTATTGCGTTATTGTATTATTTTTAATTTATTTAACCACACCAGTGTGTGAATTGGAGCGTATGCCACATGAAGTTGTTTTTCCTTTCGTTTCAATAATTACATTTACAAAGGAGATTAATAATTCAGTTTTTCTTCTTCATTTTATAAATAATTAAAACATAATGAAGAAAAATTGCGCAAAGGAATTTCAAAGTGTTTTATGGTTCTTAATTTTTTCGTTATGTAAGACAAAGACTTATACACAAATAGCAATAATATACTACAACATATATGGATAAAACAATATTTGGATGCCGCTTAAGTAATGTCAACGGTTGCGTCCCTAATCCCAATCATATTCATAACAATCAATGCATAAGAAATAGTAAATTTTTCTATTTTTCGCTAGCGTATAAGGATTTTTGCTCTCTGTGAACATCATTTAAACTTAAACAGCACTATACACACTGTGAGATACTATTAGTAAAACTTTGAAAGCCTTGCTGTTCTGAGCGCTATACACATGATTTTCGTGCAACCAAATTTCCCACACTTAATACACTCCATTTATTTTATATATCCTAATTATATTTAAATATAACGTAAATGTTAAATTGCATGAAACCTTACACTAAAAGATATACACAATTTGGCTTTAATTTTATAAGAAACTAGCTGACCCGGCAAACGTTGTTCTGCCATACAACTTCGTACCCTGCGAACTTTGTCTCGCTCCAAAGTTAACGCCTTCATATAAGCTCCAGGGTAATAATAATACAGATAGTTAAAATTTTAATGTAATTTATTTGAATTTATTCGAAATTAGTGAAGAGCGATCTGATAAACAATGTATTTCGATTTGTTTTCCGGCGCAAAAACAAACATTGAAGACGGTTAGCCGACACGCGAACAGAAAACGTACAGCTGCCCGTGCGAAAGGCAGGGGAATTCGACATTGATCCCACAAACTTCCAACAATTGGCTTTGCGATTTATTGATTGTCATCACAAAAGCCAATCGAATGGTTTATTTAATTCGCTTAAATTCGAAAGGACGATCTATTTTTCTATTCGAAAAGTCATTTTTGAATAATTATCCGAAATTTTCCATATTAACATCGTCCAAAATTATCAAACCAAACATTAAAATAAAAAATTTCGTCGAAAAAGAAAATTCAATTTTTATTTAATTTTTCCGTAATTTTCCAACAAACATTTTTCCATTCGAAAAGCCACTACGTCTGTATACTTACTATCTCTTTGGGCATAAAAAAACATTTTTGTTATGCCTTCTCCGCCTATTGACCGCAAATGAATATTCCGTTTGAAGGTCATGCCTTTAGCCATAAAAACTTCTTTTGTCATGTCTTCTTCTCACACGGATCAAGAATACTCCGGAATACTATTTTTGTATTGAACTCGTATTACCATTTTTTGGGATAATTCGGTCACCAACGTTTGGCTTAACAAAGTGATGGTCTCACGCGCCGTATGGCATGTTAGACCGTCGTGTTGGAACCATTTCACCTTCAAATAATGTGCAATGAAATGATAAATAAAAAAAATCGATTGATCTTCCAATGGTTCTAGTTCTCCTACCAGTTGGATTTTATATGAATGTAGGCCAAGATCTTTCCTCAGCATTTGCACAGATGGAGTTGCTGAGAAAAACGTCGGTTCGAGTCCCCTGTCAAACTTACGTCTATGTAAATGATTAATTACCGATTCGCTCTCCTGAAAAGTAATTGAAAAATACACACCTGTAAAGTAAATAAAAAAAAATCACTGTTTTAGTCTGCGCAGCTACTATGTTTCCTCAACTGCCTGGTGTACGGACCATTATTTGATACAGTTAAAAAGTTAACTATAGAAGTGCGTGGGCAGCGCCTCTGCACTTTTTACATATTTAGTTCAAAAAAAGCTATTTCATTAGGGCGGATCAATTTGTTCGCGTGGAAAAGAAAAGTGGTAATCGTATACCAGTATCAGAATATACGATGAATTCTTAGAAAATTTCACAAAAAAACTTTATGTCTAAAATCAATTCCTAGTTCGCGCTGAGAAGCATGAAGATTTCTGGCAGAGATATTTTTTTTTATCAATGAGCAATTATTCAGTATCTTCAGACCTATGGGCCCCGGCTCTAATTTTAACTACCATTCCGATGTTTGGAGACCAAAACGAAGAGAATATTATATTTTTGACATTGTTTGCGATCCCACCCAAAATTCTGAAAATGATTTTTAAAAACTTAATTTCTGTATGCCACCTCTCAGAATCCATAACTTTTTAACCAATACATAGATTTGCTTCTGTAGTACCTCATTTAGTTTGTTGAGAAGTCAGTTTTACGCAGAAGGTCCCAAAAAATATATATCTGAAGTTTTCGGTTTGTGCTCATTTAAAAACAAAAATAATCTCTATCTGAAATCTTCATTCTTCCCAACGCGAGCAAGGACTTGATTTTAGACACAAAGTTTATTGGTGAAATTTTCTTAAAATTCATCGTAGATTCCGATTTTTGCGAATAAAAAAATTGGCCCACCTTACTGTTCATATCTCTGGGCGAAAAGCAATTTACTGTGGAATTTTGACAGTTATAACTGTTTGTTTTAAAAAAGGTGCGGAACAGCCCATTTCCAGCCTTACTGTAATTCATACTGCAACAACAACATATGTAACAAATCTCATCTTCATACCTCTGATAGTTCATAAGATATAGCCCTTTTCATTTTCAAGTTGAATGGGCGGTGCCACGCCCCTTTTTCCAGTCACAACCAAATATAGCCACTGACTCAACAGGTCCACAGTACCACTTGGTAAATTTTTCGTATCAATCGATCTATTAGAAAATCCGTTAGAGCGATTTTTGAAAAGAGGGCGTGGCACCGCCCACTTCCGCCTAGCTGTAATTAATACTGCTCCAACAACATATATAACAAATCTAAACTTCATACCTCTGATAGTTCATGAGATATAAGCCTTTTGATTTTAAAGTTGTATGGGCGGTGCCACGCACCTTTATCCAATTACAACCAAATGCAGTCAGGAACTATCTACAGGTCAACAGTAACTCATGGTAAAATTTTTGTATCAATCGATCTATTAGAAACGCCGTTTGAGCGATTATTGAAAAGAGGGCGTGTCACCGCCCACTTCCATCCTGGCTGTAATTAATACTGCTCCAACAACATATATACCAAATCTCATCTTAATACCTATGATAGTTCATGAAATATAGCCTTTTTAATTTTCAAGTTGTATGGGCGGTGCCACGCCCCTTTATCCAATTACAACCAAATGTAGTCAGGAACTATTTACAGGTCAACAGTACCTCATGGTAAAATTTTTGTATCAATCGATCTATTAGAAAAGCCGTTAGAGCGATTTTGGAAAAGAGGGCGTGGCACCGCCCACTTCCATCCTGGCTGTAATTAATACTGCTCCAACAACATATGTACCAAATATGATCTTCATACCTCTGACAGTTCATGAAATATAGCCTTTTTAATTTTCAAGTTGTATGGGCGGTGCCACGCCCCTTTATCTTAGGGGTGTGAAAAATAGATGTTAGCCGATTCTCAGACCTACCCAATATGCTTACCAAATTTCAGAGGAATCGGTCAAGCCGTTTCGGAGGAGTATGCAGACTAACATTGTGACACGAGAATTTTATATATAAGATATTATATGCAAATTACGTATATAATTGTACCTACATACACACACACCCAAGCTCAAAACCTAAACAAGCGAACAAATAAACTATTTAATAGATTGCATTTCAATTACAAACTAAAACTTTATTTAATTAAGCAAAATAATACTTAACCCTTTTTTGGTATAATTGCCTTTCATCTTGTGTATTATTATTCCCCCTTTTTGCTCTTGATTCGTTCTCTCCTCAATGCATTTATGCAAACACAAAAACTTCAACAGAAACGAAACAGAAAATACTTGGTATAATCTGGAGGGGGGCAAAAAACGTTGTTAAAACATAAAACAAACACTCATTCAATTACAGAAAAACGAACAACATTTTTTTAATGAAAATGCAGGAGCCTCATTGCAAAAACCCAGTTCATTGAAGCTAT